>QFDX01000715.1:0-21941 GCA_003315875.1 Lactifluus piperatus | reverse complement strand
TATGACTGATTCGTCCTCGCTAGGTATTTCACGCTGGCGCACGAGATCGCTCACAATCTAGTTGTTTCCCATAACTCTGAGCATGAATTCTATTTCTCTGCCATCTGCGAGGCATATCTTATACATCTAAGCGATTCATTGTCTTCTCCAGGGCATGTTTCGAGATGAAGGTGTAGACTAGGGTATGGCCGGCTGGAAATTTTATACCAATGTACAATAGATTTTAATAGGATATAACCAGTGCCGTCGGGTTGGTTAGACAACATCGACCCGATTTAGGGATATTTATTAGTTGTAATCTACGACGCTTTTGCTCCAGTAAAGTGGTAATGGTGTGTTATGAATGAAATTAATGAAAGGTCAGTACCGGTCAGTGCTGGTCAGCGCCGGTCAGCAGCGACTCCTGAGGCCTGAGGCCTGAGCGCTCCGCTGCGTCATCGTATGTGTGCTCCTGCATTCAAATTAATGGATCGATTTCGTCGTGCCCCACTTTGTGGATGCCCCAACTGCCAGTGCTCCAGTCAATATATGTCGTGTCCTTTGATAGTGAAAATACAGATTCGTGCGCATATCACGTACGAAGCACGACGTATCGAAGTACAGAGCCGAGCACGCAGACGCGAGAAGGGTATGTAATATAATGTTACAACAACATCCCATACGAAAACCCCGAAGTACTCCCACAGCCTAAAAAAAGGGATAGTATTGAGTTAAAAGGAGTTGAAAGCAGATCAGAGAAGAGGGGACAGTAAACGGGGGAGTCAGAATTGCAGAACACAGGATCATCAAATGGACAAGAGTCCATAAGACTGTTGAGCTTGATATTTTGTGAATTTGGGTTCATCATTGAAAGGTCCTTACTAGGTAGGACGGAACTCCAAAAAGGTGGATAAGAGAGACACTCACTGCTCATGACCGGCTTTTCTACTCTTGTTAACGACCAGACCGTGGAGGAAGAGGTGTCTTGAACTGAACGTACTGAACGTTTGAACCGCGACCCGCGAAAAATTCCCACACTAGTCAAGGTGTGATCATGTGATCACCTTGTACTGTGCAGTACCTGCTGTCATCCGTCAATACCAGTGCTCAAGTTGCTCATAAAGGATGTAGACTGCAGTTTTACAGCGCTGTGGATCCACTCTAACCACCGGAGTGTACGGATAGCCAAGTCACGACATCAGATCATTGATACCCTGCTTTATGCGTACTCTGCCACTTCCTATAGTTAGTAGGCTAAAACACCTGGCGTCTAGCCAAAACACCTTGCATTTACCGGTGGAGTTCCACTCGTCCACGTCGAGCGAATAACCGGAACCACCCTACTGATGTAAAACACGATAGAAAATCTGAGGTTGGTGTTTACGAGTGAGTTTTACAGTATTCCTCATCCAACGTCGCTCATTTTCAGGCAAGCTGGGTAGAGCTGTGAGGTGACATTAGTTACTATTGTATCTCCCGCGACCCAATAAATCATTTATTTCGCAAACCAGAGGAAGGGATTCGATACAAAGCGGCCAGCTTGTCCATCGCCTCACCACAACCACGATCAATCACTGGGACATACATTATAAAAGGCCCGATAGGCTACACTTTCGAGGCCTCATACTCTGCGCGAATGATACACATACCTAGTACGAATCTTTGCCTTCCACCCATACTCACGCTAGCTATCGACCCACCGGGATGCAGGAAACTCGCTGCCGTCCACTGGCAGCTGCTTCAGATGATCGTCAACATAGATCCAACCCGTTCTGCATAACCAGTGTTCCAGATTCTAGGGATGCGTCATCGCCGCTGCGGTGAATGGTATACGACTAACAGTCTTCAAAGGGGCATGATGCGGAGCGTCAGGAGACCATTATTTACACAAGGGGCTCCTCTATCGCCGGCATCCTATCAGACCAGTCATGACGAAGGGAAGTTTTCTTCGGTGATGAGGCTATGTACTTTTGTATTTTGGGTGATGCTTTGCCCTCCGATTTTGGGAGCAGCGGAAGGAGACAAGTGTCCAAGGTTCTTCCATGGGAGCTGATGAATATCCATAGATTGATAAACTTGCAGTGGGACGGGCAAACATCACTGAGCAATTCTCTAGCATTGATCGGCCACAGCGAAGGTCGAGGGACCTGGGCGCGCTGGAGCCTTTCTTTCCATCCAGGGGTGATGCCCGCACGGCCAACAGTTCCTGAATAGACTCGCTAATGTTATCGCATCCGAGTCAGACATTCAGGTCCCCCCAATCGTAGTGATTCAGACGATGTTATTTCGAGCTGCTTTAGGCACCAAGCCCTAAATTTTTTTTTCGTTCGCCAAATCTCATCCGGACCGACCTATTTATTGAGTGACCATGAATGGCTAGTCCACGTGAGACTCACGATCACTTGGTACATGGCATCATGGAGGACAGTTCGACAAAGTGGGGCTATTTTCTTACTGGATACAGTAGGACGCGAACGTCCTGACATGACACGACATTCGAATTTTGTTCGAAACAAATTTAAATTTGGGTTGGTCATCCCATGCATGCAAGTATACATGTACAACTGGGGATGAAGTTTCTCTGCAATATAACCCACAGAATCAATCGGCCTACATGGATCTGGGACCACGCCCCAGTTAAGGAAATGCTACGACGGCTTCTGTATGGTAAGTAAACAGCAATATCCAGTGTGGGGAGTGCGAGTGCTAGACTCGATGGGCGCGTCGACACAGGCAGGAAAGCAGCACCCCAGACCCAGAGCAAGAAAATCTGCTAATAAAAGCCTTCGCCTGAGATTGACGGTTACAGTGTGCAGCCAATTTCTTTCTTTCTTTTTCTTCTCATGAATCCGCCGGAGCTGGTGCTCCTCCTCTACTCCCGCCTCTGCCCCTTCCTCTGCCCCGTCTGCCAGGACCACGGCCAGCGGGGGGCGGGACACTAGCCTTCGACGACGCCAAATCACCAACAGCAGACGTTGCGATTGCGTCTACAGCAGCTGCTGACGGCGCCTGCTGAGAAGGGCGCAGAGGAGGTGGTGGTGGTGGTTTCGCCTCACGCTGTAAGATCGTAGGAGCGGGCAAGACGCCAGGCTGCGAATTTGGAACAGAGTTACGTCCGCCTAGCGCGTCTTCCTCTTTCTTCTTCTTCCTGCCCCCGCCGCCCTCCTTTTTCTCTCTAGGGGCACCATCCTTGGTAGGCTCCTTCTCCTTCTCTGCTCCACGCTCACGCCTGCCGACGCCTTTCGAGACGCCGGCGCCACTGAGAGCGGCTTCAAACTGTCGAGATGCGATGCCAAGCACTGGTCGCGATCGTCTTCCAGGACCACTGGACGGCGGTGCCGGTGCCGTTGCGGGTGAATCAGCCTCCGCGGGCACGACCTGGTTGGAGGATGATGGTTTGGACGGCTGTGCTTCCTGTGACTGGGCCTGCGCTGGTGCATGCTGCTTACCAGCCCGCGCAGACTTGCTCTTACTGGGAGATGTCGGAGGCTTGGCCGGAGGTGGGGCAGCAGGTGCGCTTCCAACCTTTGATTGAGCCGAGGAGCCAGGTTGAGCAGAAGACTTCTGGGCAGCAGCGGCGGCGGCGGCAGCGGCCCTCTTTGCAGCTCGCTTGCCTAGCGGTGCAACCGACTCACCACTTTGCTTGAGCGCGGAAACCTTCTTCTTTGAATCTTCCTTTTTGGATCCCTGAGTTGAGTCCTTGTAGTGGGGATGATTCCTTTGGATGGCCTCCTTGTCCCTCTGTGCTGATTTTTCTGCTTTAAGAGCGTCCAAAAGAGGAGTGGATGCAGGCATGGCAGGTCGTTCGGTAGAGGCAACTAAGAAGGGTATAAGCGAAAGAGCGCACGAGATAATACATATATACGCGATACGAACCCAACATTTCCAAGAGTTGGTCAGCATCATGTGGCTTTGTTGAGGGAGCCTCTAAGGATTGTAGGAAAGCAATGAATTCCTCGTCTGATACAGTCAATCAGATACATATAGGTAGTGAGGAGGTGAAAACATGCCTTGATCGATCGTAGCATGCCTGCTGTCGACCTTCTTTTTCTCCAGCGGCAACTTTTGAAAAGGCGCAAACTCGACCACAGCATACGATTCGTTTCCTGATATAACCAAAAAGTCATATAAATTTCGTTCCTGAATGCTTCACGAGTACACACCTGCTTTATCTCTGAATGTGTGTCCGTCATACTCGCGACTGAATCTGGCGACAAGTTCCTCAGTTTTGAAGGCGATGTATGCACGAGAATGTATGTTCTCCCTGTTGAGCCTTGAAATTGCATCAATCATCAACAAAACACGGCCCTTTTCTGTGTTTGGACACTCACTTCTTCCTCAATTTTCCAGGACAAAATTCCTTCCAGAGCACCGTTTCATCGGTCACCCAGGTCTGTACGGACTGCCAAAATATCTGCTCCGGTAGGTTTGGTGGCAACCTGCGCACAATCGTCTTGAGGCGTTCTGTCCCGCTGGTTTTTGACTGTCCCTGGCGTTTCTCCTTTGGCTTTGGCTTTGATTGAAATTTTTTGGGAGATTCAGTAGTAGTACTGGACATCGGAGAGAATGCAAACTGGGGACTGGAGTCCCAGGCGCAAGCCAAGTTGTAATCTGTTGCAGTGAATGCTTTCTAGATTTGGAAATATTGCGGCACCGGATTTTCGAATAAAGCCACTAGCAACTAACATCTACAGTTCATGGCACCTGCTGTCATCGTGCTTGCATCCTACCATAACTTAAGGCTTGCGACAGGTGCACAATTTATAGAGGCAGAGCCGCGTTGCGAAAAATGTCTCAGTTACAGAGTCCGTCTATGAATGAATGTATGGAAGGCCTAAAACGATGCAGAGTAGACGTATCGTGACGCCATGATTGCCGTGTGGTTATAGGACTGGTCAGTTGTGTAATACGTATCTATGACAGCAGACCCTAATATATGCAGAGGTTGTCAAAGGAAGAAAGCTAAGACGAAAGTAGCAACGCCAGTAGCACCAAGAACACCAGTCACAACAATGCGACCGGCACCGTTGGTGGTGGTAGAGGACTTTGTCGAGGTTGCACTGGCAGTGGAACTCGACACGGCGGGCGATGGTGATTTGGCGAGGGTGCTCGATGCAGCAGTGGGGGTGCTGCTTGCAGCTGAAGTTTGGGATGCTGACGAAGCTGGGGCAGATGATGCCCCATTAATCTCCGACTGGACGGAGGAATTAAATGTACCCTTCATGTTAGTGAGGCTGTTTCAAGTGTGAATATTGAGCCAGCGCACAAGAAAGTATTGCTCACATGAACTTGGCAGAGAACGCCTCGGCAGGGTACTGGGGCTGCTTGGTATCTTTGGCGGCATTCGACGTGAACTTGATAAAACTACGAAATGAGGTTAGACATATTGCCAGATGTAACAAGATACAAAACTCACTAGCCGTTACCATCGGGGCCGACGGTTCCATCTGGCGTAAAGTTTACAGAGTAGACTGCGCCAACATCAAGGTTAGTAGCGATGTGTTGCAGGACAATCTAGGGGTAGTTAGCATTGGGACAACACAGAAGCAGAAGATAGCAGCAAACCTGCTGAGTCGCAGACCCAACACAAAGATCGACGGAGCAAGGTCCAAAATCGTGAAGAGTGGGAGCGATATTATCCTCTACCCACGTGATCGTCGATGGCGTGCCAGCTGCCAAGCTAGTAGAGCTAACGGGGTTTGTAACCTTTAATGAAAACATGAGTGAGACAAAAGAGTAAAATTTATGGTACTCACATAAACGGTCGCATGAGCCGACGGAAGGACGGCAGCGAGGATAAGAACGATGAGAGACGAGAACATTGTTGTGTTTCTGGGTGGGACGAGAAAGAGTGGATAGGAAAAGGAATGTGGGCACGCTGGTAGCGACGGATTGCGATGGGTAGGAAAAGATGACGGGGATGAAAAAAAAAAAAAAAGAGCGAAATTAACTGGACTTTATACGCTCGGGTGATCGACCAGGAGAGGGATTTGATACGTAATAAGTAATAAAGACCAAGACCATGTGCCATGTGCAACAACACGATTGGTGATTATTTATATTTCTGCATCATATCACCTCGGAATACGCGGCTCAACCGGTTACCATATCTGCAAGCCAGTCACGAACCGTCAAATGGCGCGATATCCCTCTTCTGCGGTGTAGTGGTCAAGCCTCTGTGCCTGTGTCTCTTGCTACCTTCTCGGTTCACTCACGCTCTTTCGTCTTCCTTCTCTATCTCGTCAGGCGATGCACTTCGCCCCTGGCATTGCAGTTGCAACTATTGCTTTAACATACCCCAAAGCTGTGTTCGGAGCTCTCTTTGTACGCTGCTCTCGCCGGACGAAATAACTGCTTCCGACGTCACCTGACCTTCCGACTACAGACAATTAAACCCAGCACACGACAGTATGCCACGGCGGACAGCCTTGTCTGGTCCAGTGGCTGGACGATGGACAAAGTCCCCTGCTAACAGCCATGGGACCGTGCTATGTCGCATTGTTCTCAGGCGACCAGGTTCGCTTCACGTCTGCGGCAAAATTCATTCTGACTAACAAACCCCATAGAAATTGGTTCAGCAGATTTTTCCAGTCGACGTCTCGATGACTCATTCGCTAACGTTCACGGTAAGCCGTTTCCAAACATGAGACGAGAACTTATGTAAATCGTTGCGTCATTAAAGCCAAGTCCCAATGCTGGCCCGGACTCGAAGTTCTAGTATGGGACCTTGCGAGAGAGGGGTATCTTGCTGACCTCGTCTTTTCTCATAGCTATGTAGAATTCATGTCGATTAACTTAAGGAATGCCTCCAAGTCGGTGTCAGCATTTTCCCCGAGTTTCGAGTCAGTATTTTCCTTAACGTTGTTGGTATTGACTTGTTGAAAAGCCAGCTTAGACTCGATCACATGAAAGGCTCATTCAACTCCCCGATCCCTGAGCTGACGTCCACCATACCCGTGCCGTCTACCTTGTTGTTGCCACATCCCAAGTCTGTCTCCACCTCCATACTTTTTGGGACCACCCCCGCGTCGACACCTACCTTTACATCAACACCGTCTTCTTCCCCTTCTAACCCTACCTCTAAAACATCACCCTCGGCGTCGGCATCTTCAACTATTGCCACCACACCTACTTCAGATGCGGCAACGGGGCCGTTCTCGAGACTTTGGGCCATCACCTTAGTGGGCGTGTTTCTTCAGTTCTCAATTTTAGATTTCCCCTTAATATAGGCGGTCACCTGGCGGGGTATTTTACAAGTCATAACTAGCCGTAGCCCAATAGCTTGTTTCAAGTCACCGTTACCTGTTGACATGGCTTAAACACTACTCCGAGTCCTACATTGGGAAATTGTACAAAAGTTTTTGACTTTTTGGCTTTTTCAGCCATGGCAAGTGCAAAAGCCAAAGTGACAAAAGCTTGCATTCACTCCGATCACTCGTGCTAAACAGATGAAGAATTGCGTTGTAAAATTACCATCCGACAATTTATAAATAAATAAATTTTGTCACGTTCAGGTCAATCACGATCGGTCACGCCGCGCGCTTAACCTTTCTCATTGACGGCGGGAAGACTACTCGGTCTCGGTCTCAAAATTGAATGTCGTCGATACGAGAAGCCGTCGACCCTAGTCAGGTCAGGACGTCCTTGGGTGGTATGGCTCTTATCCACGTACTGACTGCACAATAGCCCATTGTTTACCTTCCCCCCGATGAAACTTCCATGGGTGTGTGACACGCTCCTCCAGGTCTGTAATCAATTCAGAAACCATTCTCCAACCAGAACAAGATGGCATAGAAGACGATGCTGATCAGCTACTAGTCGAAGGATATGCTCCCTTTGAGGAGAGGGACTTTCCAGGAGGCTATGTATCGCGTTTCAACTTATACAAAGCTGCATGGAAAAAGTGTCTCGACAGGATACAGGTGCGTGTCATATCTCTCTCTACTCGGCAGTGGTGTTGAGGATTGGGATATAGCATATTACAAACGTTTTCCATGCATCTATTGTGAATGAGATCGTCCAATGCGTGCATCGCGCATATGACGACGTCCTCCCTGGGTTGCCTTACCCCGAGCTACCTGTCGTTGCGATATCAGGTGCGCCCTCCTCTACCAATGGAATATACAGCATTATATAACATGGAGTAGGTTGCTCAATGAGTCAAGCGTTCATTGTCGACGTCACTACTCGACTCGAGGCGGATCAGGCTGAGGGAAGCGAAGACGAGGACCCGCCACCGAGCTTGTACATCACCCATCTTTATCCATCCGACTGCTTAAATATTATATCCGCCATGAAAGCTCTAGTCACAGGGTTTGTCAATCGTCCTCCTGATGGCAAAGACAGTGAGACACAAAGTTATGGTACCAGATGCTCTTGGACTGAGCGTCGTATCCCCAGTAAAACGAAAACCTGCAACGTCGTTAGCCAACTATGATGTTGAACTACTCAAGGTCTGGTATGGCGTTCTCCGGGACGCTGCTGGTAAGTCGTATGTTCATCCTTGGGGTTGGAGCGTGTAGTATTGACATGTCAGAGGGCCCTGAACCGCCGCCGCAGCTAGTGGTCTTTCTTCACGACTTTGAGCAATTTGATCACGCTGTCGTCCAAGACGTGTTCTGCATCTGCAGGCAAGTGACTGTCCCTTGGATTATGACATTCGCTCATTGAAGCTGTAGCTCCTACGTGCCCCAGCTTCCTCTCATCTTTGTCCTTGCCATGTCGTCGCCACACCCCTCCTTTCTCAATTCGACATATCCCCAGTCCGTGCTATCCCTGCTTCGGGTCGATGCGTTCACAATTCCATCAGGAACTGGCTTTTTGGAGAGGGTACTTGTCGAGGTGTGTGAAAAGCATTCATGTACTTGTGGTACAACATAACCCACCGACCCTTCAGACGTTCTTTGACCTTGATTTCGAGCCGGATGTCATGGTGGGCCCAACAGCTCTCGATTTCCTAATCGATTTTTTCTGTCGCAACTCCGCCTCCGTTGAGGGAATGTTGTTGATTCTGCAACTTGCCCATCTAAAGCATTTCGATGAGCCACTAACCATCTTCATGCGAGATGAACTACTTGGCACTTCATCTACCAATCTCGCCACCAAGAAGCTCTCAGACCCCAGTGCTGCCGCCTTCCTGACCTCGCTATTGTCTTGGTCTTTTGGTCCACAGGAATTGGCATCTCACGATGGGCGCTGGCCAGTGAATGACGTTGCCGGGCTATTGACTTCCGTAGCTGAAGCACGGGCGGGCTTCCTCTCCCACCTGTACCGCCTAAAGCTTGCATTTGGAATAATGCGCAAAGTACAGCAAGTAATGCTCGACCTAGGTTATCACAGCGCAGAGACAGATAAGACCCCGCTCGAGATGATGAGTGCAAGCCTGAGGGGTGGACTGGCGCGAGAAGGGAAGTACCTCGGGACGATGACAAAGTTAGTTGATCATTCTTCCTCCCTTTCCGTTCCTGTGTTCCTAAATCCGATAATCCGATGTTTTCTTTGTGCGTTCAGGAAATTGCCCAGAGAAAAGCTGCAGACGTTGCTGCGGGAACTGCGATCATTCTTAGACGAGCTACCCGATCACAGAAACGAAATCTGGGACGTGCGGCAGCGTGTCGCAACCACCGCGGGACTGCTCGAGCAAGAAGACCACGAGGACGGCACCTCCGACCAACCACTGCCCGCGGATGATTTTGGGAATTGGCTTATGGGGTACTTCCAGTGAGCCTCTTCCAGCAGCGAAACTCTTTCTTCCTTGCCACCGGACTAATGCGCAGAGCGCAGAGAACATATCATCAATCTTGAGGACCTCCGTCTATGGGAAATCTGGCATACTGGCTCAACCCCGTTCCCCTCTGAGGTCAGCTTCCTTTCTGCACCTTTGTCATCGTTCCCCTCTAATTTTTTATCATTCAATTCCAATGCCCCCTCCAGATGCTCAATCCCGCTCCTCGTGCCAGCATAGTTTCGGCGCTTCTTCAACCCCAGCTCTTCTTCCCTTTGTCAGGCGACGACTCGGCTCCGCAGCGGTTGCCCATGTGGAAGCTCCCTGATGCGAGCATCCTCTTCCGCCGATACCTCGAGGCGGGGCGGATGGTCAACGTATACGACTGGTACGAATCGTTCTCGCAAGTCATCGAGAGCCAGCGGAGTCACCTGACCGGCGACGGGGTGGAGAATGATGGTCAGATGGCGGACGACGAGGAAGAGTGGAAGATGCACGTGCAGGCACGGTTCGTGCGCGCGTTGCACACGCTGGACCTTATCGGGCTCATTAAGCACACTGGACGAAAGGCAGATCATGTTATGCGAACGATCTATGATATGCCAGAATAAAGCACTCTCCAGCTTTCAGACTCAAGCAAAAGTAAGGGGAAAAAAAAGGCGTAAATGACAATCATGCTACGTAGCGTTCTAAAGAAGTGTTATTCGTACAAACCCCCTTGTTGGGGGTGGGAGGATCACCTGGTCGTCCCTAGCCACTTGGTCCACCACTTTCGTTTCCTAATCCTCTTCCTCCTCCGATCGCGCAGAAGAGGCGCTCCTTCTGCTTCTTCGTGGCTGATAGACACAAGGTCATCTTCGGTACCATCTTCGAAAGTCTCCTCGATCAATTCGTCGTCGTCGAGATCATACCGGTTAGGAAGCTCTGGGAGCGGTCTGTCTCTGAGTGGATGGCCAAAGTCATCAATATTAAGTCGGCGCTGGCGAACTTTCCAGCTGAGGCACATGACGAGGAGAATTCCCTGCATGATAGCCGCAACTAGGAACATGATCCAACCTTGGGGACGCGAAAGAAAAAAAAAAAGAGGAACAGGAAACGTAAGCAGAAGGCTAAGATCGCGATGGACAACCTGCAGCTTACTGGTCCAATTCGTGCCTGGTCTTGGACTGAGGTGAGATATTGCCACGCAAATTGTGCAGATCGATTTATGGAAGCTCACCGGATCATGATGCTGATCACCATAACGATGCCACCTGGCGTCTGGATTAACATCATAGGTACGCTGAGCGCGCCAACGAGCTTGAGACGATAGGTGTGGACTATCTGCGGGGCATATTGCAATGCCGCGAGAATGGCAGATGAGACGCCAAGGAAGGTTGCCCACATGTGAAGTTGTGGTCGAATAGAACCGGACAGATCGGAGGGTGAAAAGGAGAGAAGTATGAAGGTAACGAAAGCACAGAAGGCTCTGCGTTCCAGATATGCGTGAGTGTTGATGAGCTTTGGACTAATGAAAGACGGACAGGTGTATGACGACTATCCAGGACAATAGTACAGAGAGACGCCAATTGTCTGACTTGAGATTCGTCTTGACACGTTCTGGAGGCTGCAAATCATTGCCCTCGATATCTAACGTGACATACTTGAGGTGAGGCGGGAAGTATATCATGTAGAGGACAAAGCTGGGACGGTCAGCCTGTAGAACTGCATAGGGGTGATGAAATTGGCGCACATGACGGAAAACAAAAACCACTGGAGTCCCACTTGAATGACTCCGGCTACAGTCTCTAGGCAGTCCAGACCATTCTGCCGCACTCAATAAGTGGTTAGTCGTATAGGGAGGGGCAAGATCCCCTCACATAGTAACGACAACACCTGATCACAGCTTGCTGCATCACAATCCTGAACATGTGATTTAGAAATATCTTGGAGCAGGAACGAGGGAAAGAGATCGAGCGCACATGTTGAGCATACCAGATGCGGAAGAGGTACTGCCAAGAAGGAGAAACCATGGGGTAAACCCCTCTGAAGAACCTTTGCTGATGATGCGGTAATGCTATTGAAAGCGCAGGGGGCATTGTCAAAATTGAACCGGACTATTCGGGGTTGCTAGAATGTAGACGTACTTGAGGCGCATAGGAAATGCAGAGCCCAAGGATGAGGCCTCCTGTGAGTGCGTTTGAGAACCAATCATGCGCCTGCAAATAGCAGCGAGGGTGAACACAGTGGTTACATGCAATGAAGGACCTAGAGAGCGTACAGGCGTGCATGTTGAAGACATAACAGTTGATGTGAGTGTGAATGCTGCTCAGGCAGCGCTCCGCTGCGGTTGCTGTTGCTGCCTAGAGGTTGCTGCCTCGAGCTGCTCGCGTGTCGGTTGTCGCGTCAAGCGGTCTCAGGGGTCCCGTGTAGTTTTTCGTAATAATTTCTTGAAAAGTAACACTTTATATAGCTTTATACTTGATAAAATTATTATTTTCCCACAACTTTTGTGTCCCTCATCTTCGTCCCACGTGATTTCGCGTCCTCAGATTCTCCGAGGTGAACAGATGTTTCGAGCTGCCAGTGTCCGTAGAATACTTGCAAGATCGCAGACTCGTGCTATTCAATCGTCTGCGCGTCGACAGAATGAAAGCATAGATCTCGTCTCTGTTGATCGTGTCTCAGATGAGGTCGATGTTTGCATCGTTGGCGGAGGTCCTGCGGGTCTCAGCGCCGCGATTCGGCTCAAGCAGCTTGAGCAGGAAAGGGGCAAAGAGGTGCGCGTCGTTGTGATTGAAAAAGGGAGCGAAATTGGTGAGCACACACTGCTGCGGCCGTGTTCAAAGCTTCAACAACTGTTATGGCCTAGGTTCACACATACTTTCTGGCGCTGTTATCGAACCTCGTACTCTGAATGAGCTCATTCCGAATTGGAGGGAGAGAGATGGCCATCCCCTTACACAACCAGCAAGCTCATCTTCCATGCGCTTTTTAACATCGCGCTATTCCTTCCCGATTCCACACCCACCTCAGATGGGCAATAAAGGCAACTACATCGTCTCACTCTCTCAGTTCACATCGTGGCTCGGCGGGATTGCGGAAGAGCTGGGCGTGGAACTTTACCCGGGGTTCGCGGGCTCATCCCTTCTGTACTCCGAGGACGGTCACGCAGTCGCGGGAGTGAGACTGAACGATGTAGGCATTGATCGAAAGGGAAGACCAAAGGATAACTTCGAACCTGGCATGGATTTTCGTGCAAAAGTCACACTTTTGGCAGAGGGCGCGCGAGGCTCTCTCACCAAAACTGCGGTCCGCCGTTTCAACCTTCAGGACGATTCGGACCCGCAGACCTATGGTTTTGGCGTCAAGGAGGTTTGGCGCGTAGATCCGAGTCAGTATCGCCCTGGCGAGATTGTTCACACCTTGGGTTGGCCCCTCGACATGCATACGTACGGCGGTGGATGGGTGTACCACATGTCTGACGGGCTCGTCAGTCTCGGGCTCGTTGTTGGACTTGACTACGCCAATCCCTATTTGAGTCCCTACCGGGAGCTCCAGGTAAGCATTGACGTTGACTTACTCTCCCGTTTCTAACACGCCCCCAGCGCATGAAACATCATCCGTACTTCGCCAAGCTCCTCTCGGGAGACTCTACTCGCATAGCTTACGGTGCGCGCACGTTGAACGAGGGTGGTCTTCAATCTGTGCCAAAATTGTACTTCCCAGGTGGTGCACTTATCGGGTGCTCCGCAGGGTTTGTGAACGTTGCAAAGATCAAAGGGACACATAACGCAATGAAAACTGGCATGCTGGCTGCGGAAGCCGCTTTTGATGTCCTTTCGGCAGATAACGATCTCCCCGCGGATATGAGTGCCTATGAAAAAGCTTTCAAGGATAGTTGGGTCTACTCTGAACTCTATGAGGTGCGAAACCTACGACCATCTTTCAACACACCCCTCGGTATTTTTGGTGGGATTGTATACTCCGGTATCGATAGTCTCCTTCTCAAGGGCCGTACACCATGGACATTCCGCAATTCTTCCCGCGTGACCGATGCTGCTCACACACACCGAGCATCCCAATACACTCCGATAGAATATCCACCCCCGCAGCCTCCATTGTCGACAGACCTTATGACAGCACTCGCTCTCACAGGAACAAATCATGCCGAGGACCAACCTCCGCACCTTCGTGTACGGATGGAAGAGGACGGGCTAGTTGAGAGTTCAGAGCGTCGGGGAGAGCATGTGCGGGTCAACTTGCAGGAATACGCTGGGCTGTTAGGGAGGGCATGCCCTGCGGGCGTGTATGAATATGTGGATAGCGAGGACGGGTCATCGGAGAAGGAAGGGTGGGGGGGAAAGAAACTTGTGATCAATGCCCAGGTAAGTAGGCCCCCCTCATGAAGGTTGAGCGCTAACCACCATCGTCTAGAACTGTATCCATTGTAAACTGTGTGACGTTAAAGTTCCGACGCAGGATATCCAATGGACAGTCCCAGAGGGTGGCGGAGGTCCAAAATATAGTTTGTTCTTCTCATGCCTGCACCCGCGCTAGGCTGAAACTCCCATCATAGCTATCACTTAGCCTGGGCTTTCGTGGTGGGTGACTGCGTCCCGCATACTGTTGGTTAACCAGAGCGGATGAGGATATATTCAATAGCGTCCCATTTTGCAATAGGGTAGCGAAGTCGGGGACAAGGGTAGCCAATGCGGGTCAAATAATAACAAAACTGAGTGGTTACTCTATTTGCAGCAGACAGAAATTGTTACAACGTCACCCCCTCAATACAACCTCATGTTCGCCTAACCCTTTCACCGCTAGTTCTGCTCCAACTCTAGACCCCCCCGATCACATATCTTGGGATGAAACATTCCAGCCGACGGGTCACAACCCCTCTATCTGCAAAGGAGGTGCCGTCTCCGAGTTCTCCTGGACGCCGCAGGGTGTAGAGAGATGAGTCACTGTCAGAAGCTGAGCAAATTACGCTCGTGGTGACAAGCGAGCGTCCAAACTGAGAATTTTTTGGGGGTGGTTCTGAAGCGCACGATTATTCTCTCCTTGCGTTCCCCTTTCTTCCTCTGGTACTCTCATCTTATGTATGACATCGAACAACGACAAAAGAGGGTAGCCAAATGTACCTAGGACGTGAAGGAGCACAGTACGTGGTACGAGTCGACACTACCTTGTATTACATGTTGCCGTGTGGAAACCAGTCCGCCAACCGTTCGTCAACACGCACTTTAGTGCTAGGGGGCTAGTTGCATGCTTCTCAACGTTTAATTAAACAACACCATTCGAGAGTTGTTGGTCGTGTGCAAGAAAAAGGATCGAAAGAGGTGATCGCGTTAATCTCCTCCGTGGCGCGCCCTGGGGCTCACACGACCTGGGAAAGAGCCTTCCCGAAATGTTTACGTTTTACGCTGTTCCTCGGCCCTTATGCGCACCGATCTCATGATTCATGAAATTCGCGTAATGATTAATGATTGCCTAGTGGCATTATATTTCAGGCGCTCTTGCACGTTCATTTTCTTATCGAAAATAACGACGTTGTTATATGCAAGCAGACCGCGCGCCGTGCATGCCACGGTCACGACAATTAATTAAACGGCGCAGCAACCTGTCGTAATTTTTGGCATATAGGCGCTTCCGCGCTTCCCAATCCACAGATACCCCCTGATAGTATCATGCAATAATTGAGAGCGATGCTCTTCCACCAACCCCCGGACATAGACCCAGCTTCTAGGCTCGTTCCCAGCGCTCTGGAACGTTGCGTGTACAAGGGTCTATTCCCAGGTGCCAACGGGTGCTGTTATCTGATCTTGACACGTCTTGTGGGTCTCCCACTACGGCCCCTGCCAGTGAAACCATCTCGGAACTTGCGCGAAGCGAGATTCCCCGAACTATACCACTTGTGTGGGATGCGAAGCTGTTCTAACCCCGTGGTCTACGCGCAGCCTCCATCCTCACTGAAGTGCGAGCCATCGGAAATGAAGTTACTTCTAAATCAGAAAAAGTCTCACCAATGAGGACACCCCACGGGAAATGAGGTGTATTAAAGGGGCCCCCTGTGACTTCTCTTTGCGACACTCCAATCTGCAGCGTTGGATTCGTGCAGGAAACCAGAACCAGGTACATGAGGGCGCGGTATTTGCAATTCTGAGCAAGTCCTACTGTACTGGTAGACACCCCTACGGAGACCTAGGGGTCTTTTGAGTAGCGGTCCAGGTCTCGTTAACCACTTTTGCGTGTACAAGGATTAAGTTCTGTTTCGAATCTTACCGAGGTTAATTTAGTGGCTTGGGCAAAAAGAGAAAGATATTGTGGGCGTGGGAAAGGCTTAGACCGGCCCGCACGGTCCCCGCGAGCAACAATCGAGGGGGAGAAACAATCGCGTCAACTTTCGCTTTCGTTTTGCTCATGCCACATAGCCATCATTCGCACTCCGGACAATTCTGCAAGCATGCCACTGGTCTTTTGGAAGACGTAGTAAAGGAGGCGTTAAATCAAGGGTTCGATATCTACGGCCTGACTGAACATGTCCCACGCTACCGTGCAGAGGATCTTTACCCCGAAGAGGTGACTGACAGATCGCACTGTATGTTACTTTAATAAACTAACTTTATTTTAAGGTTGGTACCTCCGTTGAGGGTCTGGCGGCACAATTCGGGGCTTTTCTTGATGAGGCTCATCGCCTTCGTGATGCCTATTCCTCGTCTCTCAGGCTCCTTGTTGGGCTGGAGACCGAGTACATTTCGGCAATCGACATCGATGGTCTGTCAAGGCTCTTGGAAGCCCACGAGGGTCGCATCGATTATATCGTGGGATCGGTTCATCATGTCAACGGGATTCCCATTGATTTTGACTTTGACACATATCGACGATGCCTTGACAACATTCCTGTTCCTGTACATGTATCCGATTCGATGGAGGCCGACCGTGGACACGACCGCCTTGGAATCTTCTTGGATATGTACTTTGATGCTCAGTTTGAATTGATGGGCCGGTTTCACCCTGAATTAATCGGACACATCGACCTGTGTCGGCTGTATACGCCTGATCTCCAACTACATGACTTCCCACGCGCATGGGCCAAGATAGAACGGAACATTAAATTTGCTATTGCTTATGGGGCATTATTCGAGGTCAATGCGGCAGCTTTTAGAAAGGGATGGCACACAGCGTATCCAGGAGATGATGTTGCTCAGGTGAACAAGATTATGGTTTACTATTCGTATCCACTAACAACCTATTGGCACATAGTTGATACTGCTCAACGGGGGCCATTTCGCACTTTCGGACGATAGCCATGGTCCTCACGCCGTTGGCCTGGGTTATCGGCAGACGCGGGACTACCTTCTTCAGATCGGGGTACGGGAACTGTGGACACTGGAGCGCACGGACATCCCAAACGCCGGTGGCCGCTTCATGGGGCCAGTGCGGGTAAGCGGAAATTGGTGGGACCATGCATTTTGGGGGAAAAGTGAAGTGGGGTAGCAAACCGTGAGTGCAATGCAGTACTCCGTCAATATTTATCAGGTATTTGATTACGCACAGTAGGCTTTGTTGGGTGATGAGACTCGGCCATGGCTGCCGATTTACCCCTTAGAATCCGCCTTCTACTTCGCGTAAACCATAAGAAGGTCAATGTCGACCCGCATTATCGACGATGGTTCAACACGGGTACAACTAGCAGACGTCATGAGTTATATTTTACCTCCAGGAGGAGCACGTGGGCCTCTGGGTTACTTTATTAGCCGCCCAAGTGATGTTCCCTGCCGTTAGCCTTTCCGGGTTAGACAACTAAATGGAGGTGAGCTTTATCGATACCTGCCACCTACCACATACTTTCTGAAGGATACTTTACTGACTTCAATCAGTCCGAACAAGATGCGGCACTGGAAATCACCCCCGTACGCTATCATTCCGTGACGTCAATGGGTAACCTCACGCCATATCGATCATCTAACCTCGGCCTGTGGCATGCTGAAACTGAACCCAAAGACCCTGGCTTCTTCAGTCAGAAGCGTAGGATGGTGGGCTACGTTATGTTTGGCGAACGGTGATCCGCCTTGCCTTCGATGCCCCTGTGTTTGCTATTCTTCTCGCCCGTGGTGCGGCGGAAATTGTAGCTGTCTAAGGGTGTCGTACACGTCAACTGAACAAGACCAGAAATTTTCCTAGCCGAAACTCTGGCTGCTGTACCTGCCGGACATGGCCTCGGGCCTTCTTTCCCCAGGCTGTAAGCATCAATAAGAGGTCGTGTGCTCCTTTTTTTGCGTCCTACGCCGATCGGATGAATGTGTCCGCTCGTGTGACCCCTATTTCTGATCTTGGCCAATGTCAGCTCAGAAATATTCTCATGCACACGATGCAGCTCCACCCTAAAACGTCCAATCTTTGTGCAAGTCAGGCAATTTGACAGTGAGCCGGACATCTCGGAGCAAAGCCACGTCGAAGGATTTGTTCAGCAGGCATAGGCCGACTGCAAAAGAAGTAAGGTGACCTCCGCCCTACAAGGTTGTATCTTTTCGTGCTGATGCTTAGGAGTCTCTGTCGTCTGGTTTGCTACTCGTCCGCCGCCTTGCTTATACCGCCAGGATCACTTTGTGAGTCTCGGCATTAATACGGACAATGAAGTGCAGCTGAATCATAATACAGCTCCCCTGTTAATCTTGACGCGAGTCTATTCCATGTGCCTAATGCCAAATGTAGTATTCGTAATCGGAGACAAGCGAGAGCCGCGCCGCATACAGTAGCGGTTTTTGTCACAACCCAGGGTTTGGTCCTATCCAATCCGGTGTTCTGCAGCTCAATGGACTCGGGGATGAGCTGGAAGCAAGCGCAAAATGCTGGGCAATGAAATATAGATAATAGGTACTTGCCTTTTACTTACTTGTCATACGTGGCCTCAACGACGCTCCAGAATCAGAAAACCGACTTCCGTCTGTTGTTCCAGGCAGAGGAGATCGATTCATTGCCTTTCTTTCGACTATGGGTTGAAACCCCACATAGAACATGACCCAATCTCGGCCAAAATCTGGAACTGGAAGAATCTCCTTCAAGAAAGAAGGCATTCAAGAATCGCTTCCTTCTACTCCATCACACGCCTGCCGTGCTGCAACCATTGTTCAACTTTCGTAACTTCGCAATCCCCGTCGCAGTGTACTCCCCATCACGCCCTGACTTCAAATGTTGCTAAAGAAAGTTTTGGCCGCCTTTCGCAACTGCAGCCGAGTCGAGTGAATGTAAGGCCATATTGGAGCACGTGACAGGTATGGGTCAGAGATAGGGAATCGTCGGTGAGGCATATCACCCGGATTTCTAAATAGCCTAAGATAACTCTACGCCCTGTCCGGACGGCGAAATTGGCCTCTGGAACATGCCTCGCCAGCGTTGTGGCTCAGATTGTGTCAGCACATGGGCCCTTTGCTTTGCAGTTGGGCAGTGGGGTATGAAGCGGAGCCTACTTGCGTCCCACGCACCGTCTCGTGTTCTATTTCATTTCATCGTTGCGCCCGCATTTCATCTTGTCTCCCCTGCAAGCAAGTTAGTGCCGCCCCTGCCTATGTCCCGCACCAGTCCGGCAAGTGACGCTGTGGTGCCACGAGCTGGGGTGATGTGCCGAGATAAATGAATTTTTTAACTGATCTTATCAGCCATCAAGGATCAGACACCTCGTGACGTTATGTGATTCCCTTAGGCGTGCAGTGGCTTGTTGCCAATTGGCAGGGCCTCGAGTACATCCATGGCACACGACCAGTTATCTTGGGAAGCGGAAGCGGAGTTCCCCGCCTCATTCCGCTAAGCGCCTTTCCCACCTGTGCCTCATCATCCCTCCGCGGCGGCACCATATGCGGACCTGCAATGCCCTTCACAAACGCAGCAGTGGGGTGTTGAACGCCGGATACCTCTCGAGACAGCACCTTGGCGCCGGGAGCTACTGAAGTGGTGATCGATGGAGTTTTCGTGGCAGCTCCCCAGGAGGGCACGCATTTCTCAAAACTGTTTCGTCTTGCACAAATTGCAATTCTAGACCTTTAAAAAGGCTTGCATTTCGTCCTACCGTCTGCCCACTTCCAGTTTCCACTCACACCCATCGACCCCCTACCGTCGTGACCATCCATCTATCTGGTATGTGTCGTCAGGTAGTGCTTATGATACCGTACGCTTGTGGGCATCAAGAGCCAATTGAGAAGGTCTGCTTGTCGTTCAATGCTTGGTGGAGGTGTCCCTGTTGACGTACCTCGGACAGGGCAAGGAAGACTGCAGGCAGGAGAATTGCATTTACAGCGAAAACCATATGCAAGACCCTCATAACTGTGATAACTGCTGGAAATGGTGACCCTCACACCTGTTTTCATAAAGCTAGTGGATTAATTTATTTTTACAAGGATGAAACCCCGTAGGACAGTGGAAGGTTCTCCCCGCCTCGAGCAATGCACCACGCGGCAGCATTGAGAACGGGGGGAGACATTTATCTATCAGTGATGTTTAGCCACACAATTGTTGCTCAATGTTCAATTTTTTTTATCTATTCTTTGGAATTCCCGTCGCTCGAGCCATTTAATTTAGCTCGGTGAAGATTGAGAAGCGTGGTGCATTACGTCCTAATGAAGTACAGAATTGAACGTGTTGACCACAGGTTGTGGGGGCGATCATGAGGGGATGTATGAATCGTGATCATACGATCTTTCCGACAACATTATCGATCTTGCACCTATCTCTGAGTTTAGATGTTGAGCAGAAAGGGGGAACTGAACTTGAAGGGAGAGCGGAAGGGTTAACTATAAGGTTTTGCCTCGTCTTCTTCCATCATCTCTTCATCGTCTACCATGCTCGTTAGCCCCTTGACATCGAACTCATCCAGAGAGGGAATGATCGAATACCTGCGCACTCTTCCGTCTATTCGTGAGCGCTGTGGACGCGTTTATGACTTGGCTAAGCAAAGCAAACTGCAATACTTTGATTATCATCCTGAAAGAGAGGAAGATGTCGTCAACTATTGCATTAGGATTATCAAGGTCCCGTCGACCCCTTATTATCATGCATACTCGTCCCCTTTTGATACCTTTTTCATGACACCAGCGTGATTTCGGGGATGATTTTTCATCCGTAAGCTCGTCTTTCAGGCACGCATATCAGAAACGGGCAGGAGAATTTGACCAATTTTAGATTCCTCCTCATGGCCGATGGAGGCATCTCGATGCCGGTGTCTCTCGCGTCACACCGCTAATCTCTCATTGGGATACTTTGGAACCGCCTCCTGACCGAAAAGAAAAGACTAAACGCCTGATCGACCTCTTCCTCGTCTCCGTACTTCTTGATGCGGGGGCCGGCAACGACTGGACCTACCGTGATGAGACTTCGGGAATGTCTTTCGGCCGATCGGAAGGCCTGGGGGTGGCTAGTTTCAACATGTTCATGGAGGGGTTCTTCTCGGGCGACGTTCATCAGCCTCACAGAGTCGATGGTATGTTGGTCGTCTGACCTGCTTTTGAGGGTTTTCCCATATATGGATATGACTGATTGTTTGTGCCCGTGGCCCGAAAGCAAGCGGGCTGGAACAAATAACTATGGAGAGAACTGCACAGGTTATGCAAGTAAGCTCCAATAATCCAATGGTGGGACTTGAGGGCCGTGCTTCTCTGCTGGTCAACTTGAGTCATGCACTCAAGAGCAACCCAACTTTTTTCGGAGCTGAGGGAAGGCCAGGTAATATGATAGGTCCGTCCATGTGCCCACCCTCCGTTTTCTTACTAGAACGTCTATATTCTGTCTGACTTTCAAAGCATGGCTGGCATAGACTTCCTAGAGTCGGAGTCTATTGCAGACGGACCGACTCGTCGAGTACCTCTTGCGGCCCTCTGGCATGTTCTCGTTTCTGGCCTCGCCCCGATCTGGCCCACGGATCGCACGACCCTTAGCGGTGTTCCTCTAGGCGATGTCTGGCCTTGTGATGCACTAAAGGCCCATGCATCTGCGGAGGGAGATGAGCTCGTGCCGTTCCACAAGCTCACAGGCTGGACGACGTACAGCCTCATAGAGCCGATCGAGAAGATATTGGGATGGAAATTTGATGGCCTCGAGGACATGACAGGACTTCCTGAATATAGGAACGGTGCGTGCATCGCGTGGCTCGCTCATGTTTTTCTTTTTTTAACCTTACTTTGGCTTTGGGGGGTGGGGTGGGGCTGATGTGCACCTTTGAAAGGTGGACTTCTTGCGGATCTTGGTGTGCTCTCCCTGAAGCCCC
>QFDX01000714.1:0-26746 GCA_003315875.1 Lactifluus piperatus | reverse complement strand
GGTGTTGAAAAGTACACACTTTATATTACGACAAACAAATATAATTTATTACACCTCCGTTCTTGCGGCCTAGTGCACTTCTCCAACCTCGGCTTCGTCGCTCGGAGCGCGCGTGTCCAATGCCAAATAGGCTCCACTTGCGGCCACCTGCGCCGATCCAAAATGGTGTTGTATCACCACGACGCCAACAATATAAAATGAAGGGATCGCCTAAAAAACCATAATTTTTGTTTTAGCAATTTTTTCACTTGTATATATGGCGTGGCCGCGGAAACTACGATGCTCACTATTAACATAATGCCACAAATGAGTGGACTGTCGCCAGCTGCGACAAGGCCGAACCAGGCAACGTAGAACTATATTTTTTTTTTTTTTAAATCAGCATTTATATAGCGTAGCATGTTTACGTAGAACAAAGACGCGCTCGGTCGCGTACTTTTTTAGTACAAGTAGCTCACGGAAGCGACCTAAGTGACAGGTTGGGCTGATTTTCTAACTAAGTGTGGTGGGGAGGTTTCTGATGGGAAAGGGATGGCGGTGGGGCGCGTGGGCCCTAATGAATTACCCGTGGTCCTCAACCGGACGCCTCCTGGGTCTCACGCAAGCCTGCGTTGTCTCGATGAAATTGGCAAGGGCGGTGCCACCTGCTTTGGTGCCGAAAAGTATGGCCAAAGATAAGGTCTCGGAGGCTGGTCTGAGGAACCGTTCTCGAGCCTCGTTGAACAAAGGGCATTGAGTGATGATGTGCTCAACGGTTTGCGTCGGGGTTTGACCACATTGGCAACCGTGCGGGTCAGGGGCCCGCGGCACGTAGAACTATATCATACTTGTATTTTACATTATGAACTCAGTTAGCGCTGAAAGCAATTCCATCGCATCGACAGTCCCCGTCTCCTTCGCAACTTGTAGTTCCGTCCTGCCTTTGTTATCCTTCGCACGTTAATCGAACCCAAGCTCGACTAACAAGAGTGCGACAGTGAAAGTCCCCTCGCGTAATTCGTCAATGAACGGCACCCTACATGAAGCCAGACGTAACGGGGTCGAGCCTTCCTTACTCCACACATTTACATCTACGCCACAGTCAAGCAATAGTCGAGCGACATTCGGGTGACCAAATACCGTTGTGAAGTGTAATGGAGTCTAGACAACCTTTGCGCTCCCTCTCGTTCTTGCAGCGCACCTGCTTGGACCTCGGCCTTTCGCTTGACCAGAATTACGTCAATAGGAAGGTAGGTTTCCGGAATTGGCGGTGGCGATGGTTGCTCTACGGAAAGAGGGAACGATTGGATTGGGAGGTCGGGCGAGTCAACAGCTAATGAAATTAAACAAGACACTGGTGAGCGAGGTCAGAAAAAAAAGGAGCATTGATGGAAGCTGACCCTGCTGAGCTCTCCTACCTTTTTAGAGTCGGGCTTCTGATTTTCATCAGCGAGATGAGCAATCTCGACCAGAACCGAGTGTAGTGGTGCGATGCTTCCTCTTCCTTCCTCTGGGCGACTCTGGGCGACAGACAAAAAAGTAAAAAGGAACATCACATCTGTCAGTTTTCCCGTAAAGTCACGGTCCACCAACCTGCAGACACCCCTGCAAGAGAGTTTCGCACGACTGCCACGCTTGCGCAACTAAAGGGGCTATTTGGATGACAAACTGCGTCGCAAAGATGGGATTAGAGGTGGTGGGTAGCACCCTATGTCAGACCGACGCACCGGAAGGATGACAGTCAACGCGTTCACGACCTGACGCCGCAAGAGCCGAGTCAGCAGGATATTGGGCCAGCGGCGGAGGTGACAATATCTTCGCTGTTGCAGAGTTGGCTACTTTGTTGGGTCATAGACACGGGCCCGGGTACATGGGATTTACCGCGATGAAATTCTGCACTCCTCGCAAGCGTCGGAGTTCGAGCGGGATTGCGGAGCCGCCCACGAGGCTATATCGGTTTTCTGTTACACATAGCAGCTTGGCTGGCCCAATCTTGCTTGTATTGGATGGAGACGGGGCACATGCGTGAAGCGATTCCAGGTTGTCAAGCTCACGTGCCCGTGGGCAGGAATCGGTCCCAGCCGGGCCTAAGATATAGGAGGGCTGTCCCGGCATCCGGTCCGCAACTCCCACAGTTTAGATCCACCCAAATAGTAGCGCTGCGATCCAAGTACACCGACATGGAAATGTCTTTTGCGCCTGATGGGTGTGTGTGTTTGGATTCGCGCCACTATCAATATACGAGGCGGTGCACTTTTCCTTGGTCTAACCGCAACTCCCTTGTCATGTCCTCAGAGCCAACTACCTCCTACTTTCTCGATATCATTCCGACCCGTGATTTGAGTGCTTCTTCTGAATCTTATAATTCACAACCACTTTTGGAGGAAGCCGTTAAGAAGTACGAAGAACAGGTTGGGACAAGCCTCATCGAAGATCAACTCGCTATCCGACTCAGAACATGCGATGATGTCGAGTCTATCGCAAAACTCCTCGAAGAACGAGTGCAGGCTTTCCGTGAATCCCGGGGACACGACCGTCACCCCAAGATCAAGAATTCTATCAGGCGTGTTGTACACGTTATACATACCATTTTCTCTGGCCCACGCAATATCTTGGGCTCAGGAGCTGTCCAAGTAGGACACGGTATCGCTTCAGTAGTACGTCTAAACCCGCTTATCATTTCTCTATTCCTCGTACCAAATTCATCTATTATAGTCATTCCCACCTGTAATGTTACTATTTTCTGCGATTGGTATCCTCCTCGCCGTAGGCATTTTCCTCAGCTCATGAGACCGTGTTATCTTGACATCTAGCATCTCAGGCAGCGAAGGACGTCGATGCAAGTTATGACGCTCTCCTCGAATTGTTCGAGTCCATCGGTAACTTCGTCCAACGCCTTGAGATCTACACCAAAGTTTCCCTCACGACGGCCATGAAAAATGTTGTTACTAAGATCATCGTGGAACTACTGTCTACGCTTGCTCTAGCTACTAAAGAGAGCAAGCAGGGGCGGCTGAGTGAGTTCGTTCCTCCAGATAGATAGGTCAGTTAGCTAAAGGCGACGCAGAGAAATTTGGAATGAAGCTGTTGGGAGAGAACGTCGTTGAGGAGACGTTGAAGAGGCTAGATAGACTCACTCATGACGAAGCTTTGACGACAGCAGCGCAGACACTTGAGACAACAGGACAGACACTTGAGATAGTCTATCTTCTTGTACAGAATATGAGGTCGTTCATGGATAGTGAGTGATTCGTAACATTGTCCATAACACAGTTTGTGCTGAACGTTTGTCCCTTAGAGAGCATGGTGTCGCAAGACATTGTACAGCGGATTCAAAGTACGTTTTTAGTAGGGGAAGATGGGAGTACTATATCTAACTGGGTACTAGAGATGATCGAAGAAATGACGAACCAAGCGAACAAGAGAAAACGTCGGTCATTTGTTAATTCAAAATTTCTGGCTAGAAGTACTGAGGCCGCCTTTCAGGTGAGAAGTTGAAGCACACTCTTCGAGAGTGGCTCTCCCCTCCAGATCTGTGGGGAAATCATAACAATGCGTGCAAAACTTATGCGAAGAGAACTGCGACATGGTTCACTCAAAGCGAGGCTTTCACCGAATGGAAATCGTCAGGGCGACTTTTATGGGTTCATGGAAAACGTCTGTATCTCCCACCACTGCATTTACAGTCTGACTGACAGCTCGATGTAGCTGGTGCGGGGAAGACCATCCTCTGGTATGCTGCGTGTTAAATATCTTCTATAACGGGAGCTCATGTTGTCTGCAAGTTCTACAATCATCGAGGACATCCTCTTCATGTGCAAGTCAAGATCAGCATTGTTGGCATTTTTCTATTGTGATTTCAGACACGAGAAAAAGAAGGAACGTAGGGACATATTGTCCTCATTCATCTTGCAGCTTTGCGACCAATCCGACTCTTACTATGACATTCTATCCGATTTCCATTCGACTCATGGCCGTGGTTCGCAACAGCCCAGTGACATCGAACTTACAAGATGCCTAAAGGACGTGATAAACTGCCCTAAGCAAGCTCCAATTTACATTGTCGTTGATGCTCTCGATGAATCTCCCAACTCCTATGGAACGCTTTCCCCCCGTGAAGATGTCCTAGAACTTGTGAAGGAGCTTGTTACTTTAGCTCATCCGGAACTACGCATCTGCGTAACTAGCCGTCCTGAGAAGGACATTGAAGCTGTCCTTAACCGTTTGAAGCCCCACTCTGTGTCCCTTCACGACGAGAAGCGACAAAAGGAAGACATCGAGGAGTACATCAGATTGGTCGTTAACTCGAACGTTGAGATGGGAAGATGGAGAGTGGAGGATGGGGAACTAGTCACCTTAACGCTCTCAGAGAAGGCTAATGGGATGTAAGGCACTAGGTCCTAAAATGCTCCTAGACGGCCGCTCACATATGTGATGTAGGTTTCGGTGGGTGGCGTGCCAGTTCGACTACCTTCGCCGCTGCCTCCCGCCAGGTATCCGGCGTGCCCTAGAGACATTGCCGAAGACCCTTGACGAGACATATCAGCGGGCTTTGGAAGATATCGTCGAGGCAAATTGGGAGTATGCACACCGCCTATTCCAGTGTATCACGGTGGCTTCCCGTCCATTTCGCGTCAAAGAACTTGCAGAGTTTCTCGTGTTCGATTTCGAGGCCGGACAAATTGCGACGCCGCTCGAGGGTTGGCGCGCAGAAGACCCAGCAGTGACTGTGCTTTCTACATGCTCAAGTCTGATTGCCATCGTCAAGGCAGATGATTCAGAAATTGTTCAATTTTCCCATTTTTCTGTCAAGGAATTCTTGGTGTCGAGTCGCGTTGCCATGGGAAAAGAGACCATTTCCCGCTACCACGTTCTTCTGACACCTGCTCATACAATGGTCGCGCAAGCCTGTCTCGGCACCCTGCTGCACCTCGACGAGAATGTCAGCGAAGATAGCCTTAAGGATTTCCCTCTTGCCGAGTATGCTGCGGAGCACTGGGTGGACCATGCTCAGTACGACAATGTATCGCTGGCTGTACAGGATAATATCCAACTGCTTTTCGACCCAAGCAAACCGTACTTCACAGTCTGGACCTGGTTGTTTGATTCAGATGTTATATTGGATCAAGCAGGATTATTTTTGGATCCCGATGCCCGCAGGCACTGGACGCGTTCAGAACGTCCATCACACCCCCCTGGAACACCATTACATTTTGCCGCACGATACGGCATGTATGAGGTTGTAGAATTCCTGATTGTCGAACACGCACAAGACGTAAAGGCTCAAAGGCACTCCGATAATCGCACACCATTATTCATAGCCTCTATAAGGGGACACACAGAAGTTACACGGATTCTACTTCAACACGGCGCTCCTGCGAATGGCCGTGACAAGAACTGGTCCACACCATTGCATGTGGCATCAGTAGGAGGACATCTGGAGGTTGTTCGAAACCTTCTTCTCCACAGTGTAGATGCCAGTCCTAGGGACAAGCTTAGCTTGACCCCACTGCACCTTGCCTCAGAAACTGGAGATATGAGGATTATAAAGCTCCTCCTCGAACATGACGCAGATGTGAATGCCGACGATGACGACTACGCAACTCCCTTGCATCTGGCTTCGCAACGGGAGCATCTGGAAGTTGTTCTTTTACTTCTCAATCATGGTGCAGATGCCAGTGCCCGTGACACAAGTCACCAGACTCCTTTGCATATGGCGTTACGATGTGGATACAGGTGAATTTCTTCTGTCATTCTCGATTGGCTTGCAGATGCTCAAGCCGGGACAGTAATAGGATGCCCATACATTGGAAAGGACAACGACAATATCAGAAAATTGCCGAGGTCCTTATCGAGCACGGTGTAGATGCCAGGGCGCAAGATGAGAATGGTCTAACACCACTTCACCTGGCATCAAGAAACGGAGATGTGGAGATTTCTCAGCTCCTTCTCGAACGTGGCGCAGATACAAATGCGCAGGACAGTAATAACGTCACTGCTTTACACTTGGCTTCGCATGAAGGATACCTGCGAGTTGTTCAGCTTCTTCTTAATCGCGGTGCAGAAGTGAACAGGCTGGACAACGAGAATCGGACTCCTTTGCATTTGGCATCAAATAAAGCAGTCAGGTACGGGTCATCGTGACATCCTCTCTCTTCAATTGGTTGCTTAGGCTAGGTCCGCCATAGTGAAACGGCATGGTCCGGAGGATCAAAAGAGCATTTAAAGGTCGTTGAGGTTCTTCTCAATTTCGGCGCAGAGGTGGATGCTCGCACAAAGAGCAATGACACTGCCCTCTTTCGTGCAGCATCAATTGGATATATGGATGTTGTCAAAGCCCTGCTCGATCGAGGCGCGAATGTGAATTCCAAGAACGGCTCGGACTGGGCACCGTTACATGCGGCTTCGCGGTCTGGACACCTGGATGTTGCACGGCTCCTTCTTGGTCGTGGAGCACGCCCAAATGCACGAAATAGTTATAATCAGACTCCCTTATATGCGGCAGCAAAAGCCGGACATTCAAAAATTGCCCAGCTCCTCCTCGATAATGGCGCAGACATGACTGCTAGTGACAAAGACGATGAGAATGCCTTGTTTGTAGCAGCCGTAGAAGGACACGCAGACGTTGTCCAACTCCTTCTTGATCAAGGTGCGGATGTAAATTCCAAGAACAATTGTAATTGGGCTCCAATTCACACGGCATCACAATTTGGACACCTCGATGTTGTACAACTCCTTCTTCGTCGCGGAGCAGACGCAAATGCCCAGAACAGAGATAACCTGACGGCACTGCATGCGTCAGCTAGAGCAGGACATTCACGAATTGTTCGGCTACTTCTCAACAATGGCGCTAACCCGAATGTTCGCGACATTGACAATGAGAGTGCTTTGTTTATCGCGGCGTTTAATGGTCACCGGGATGTTGCTCAACTCCTTCTCGATCGAGGCGTGGACGTGGATTCGCGAGACAATTCTAACTGGGCCCCAATACATGCAGCATCGAAGTCGGGACACCTAGATATTGCCCAGCTTCTACTTGCTCACGGAGCGGATGCAAATGCCCGGAATAAAAGTGACTGGACTCCATTGCATGCATCAGCTAAAGCAGGACATTCCCAAGTTGTTCAGCTACTTCTCGATCATGGTGCAGACCCGAGTGCTCGCGATAACGACGGCGACAATCCTTTGTCCATCTCAGCATTAAATGGACACCTGGATGTTGTCCAACTTCTTCTCGACCAAGGCGTTGATGTGAATTCGCAGGACAATTCTAATTGGGCTCCAATACATGTGACATCGCAATATGGGTACCTTGATATTGCACAACTCCTCCTTGATCGCGGAGCAGATTCAAATGCCCGGACTCAAAATGGCTGGACTCCATTACATGCATCAGCTAAGGAAGGACATTTACAAGTCGCTCAGTTACTTCTCGAACATGGGGCAGACCCGAGTGCTCGCGACAAGAACGATGCGAATGCTTTGTTCGCAGCAGCATTAAACGGACACCTCGCTGTTGTTCAGCTCCTTCTCGACAGAGGTGTGGACGTGAATTCTCAGGACAATTCTAATTGGACTCCAATACATGTCGCATCGCAATGTGGGCATCTGGATATTGCGCAGGTTCTACTTGATCGTGGAGCGGATGCAAATGCCAGGAATAATAATGACTGGACTCCGTTGCATGCATCAGCTCAAGCAGGACATTCCCAAGTTGCTCAGCTACTTCTCGATCATGGCGCAGACTCTGGTGCGTGTGACAACGACGGTGACAATCCCTTGCTTGTCGCGGCTTTAAACGGACGCCTGGATGTTGTCCGACTTCTTCTCGATCAAGGCGTTGATGTGAATTCGCAGGACAATTCTAATTGGGCTCCAATACACGTGACATCGCAATCTGGGTACCTTGATATTGCACAACTCCTCCTTGATCGCGGAGCAGATTCAAATGCCCGGAATCAAAATGACTGGACTCCATTACATGCGTCAGCCAAGGCAGGACATTTACAAGTCGCTCAGTTACTTCTCGAACATGGGGCAGACCCGAGTGCTCGCGACAAGAACGATGAGAATGCTTTGTTCACAGCAGCATTAAACGGACACCTCGCTGTTGTCCAGCTCCTTCTCGACAGAGGTGTGGACGTGAATTCTCAGAACAATTCTAATTGGACTCCAATACATGTCGCATCGCAATGTGGGCATCTGGATATTGCGCAGGTTCTACTTGATCGTGGAGCGGATGCAAATGCCAGGAATAATAATGACTGGACTCCGTTGCATGCATCAGCTGAAGCGGGACATTCACAAGTTGCTCAGCTGATTCTCGAGCATGGCGCAGACCTGAATGTTCGTAACAACGACGGTGACAGTCCCTTGTTTGTCGCAGCGTTAAACGGACGCCTTGATGTTGTCCAAGTCCTTCTTGACCGGGCGATGGACGTGAATTTGCACGACAATTCCAACTTGGCTCCAATACATGCCGCACTTCAATCTCGACACTTTGACGTAGCCCAGGTCTTAGTGGATCGCAGAGCAGATGCGAACGCCAGGAAAAGAGATAAGGTAACGCCATTATATACATCAACTGAACCAGGAAATTCACGAGTTGCTCAGCCCCTTCTTGATCATGGCGCAGACCCGAATGCTCGCGACACCGAATGTGAGCATGCCTTGTTCGTTGCATCGGTCAATGGACATCTGGGTGTAGTTCAACTCCTTCTTGATCGAGGCATGGACCCGAATTCCCAGACCAATTCTGGCTGGGCCCCAATACATGCCGCATCGCAATTTGGACACCCACATATTGCGCATCTTCTTCTTGATCGCGGAGCGGATCCAAATGCCAGGAATAATAATGACTTGACTCCGTTGCATTCATCAGCTAAAGCAGGACATTCACAAATTGTTCAGCTCCTTCTTGATCATGGTGCAGACCCGAGTGCTCGTGATAACGACGGTGACAATCCTTTGTTCGTCGCAGCGTTAAATGGACACCTGGATGTTGTCCGACTTCTTCTCGCCCAAGGCGTGGTCGTGAACTCGCAGGACAATAATAACTGGGCTCCAATACATGTGGCTTCTCAATCTGGGCACCTCGATATTGCACAACTGCTACTCGATCGCGGAGCGGATGCAAATGCAAGGAATAATAATGACTTGACGCCGTTGCATTCATCAGCTAAAGAAGGACATTCACAAATTGTTCAGCTCCTTCTTGATCATGATGCGGACCCGAGTGCTCGTGATAACGACGGCAACAATCCTTTGTTCGTCGCAGCGTTAAATGGACACCTGGATGTTGTCCAACTTCTTCTCGCCCAAGGCCTGGACGTGAACTCGCAGGATAATTATAACTGGGCTCCAATACATGTGGCTTCTCAATCTGGGCACCTCGATATTGCACAACTGCTACTCGATCGCGGAGCGGATGCAAATGCCAGGGATAATAATAACTGGACTCCGTTGCATTCATCAGCTAAAGCAGGACATTCACAAGTTGTTCGTCTGCTTCTTGATCATGGTGCAGACCCGAGTGCTCGCGACAACGATGGTGAGAACGCCTTGATCGTCTCAGCGTTAAACGGACACCTCGCTGTTGTCCAGCTCCTTCTCGACCGAGGAGTGGATGTGAATTCCAAAGACAATTCTATTTCGGCCCCAATATATGCCGCATCGCAATCTGGACACACAGATATTGTGCAACTTCTACTCGATCGCGGAGCAGATGCAAATGCGAGGAATAAAAATGACTGGACTCCATTGCATGCGTCAGCTAAGGCGGGACATTCACAAGTTTCTCAACTCCTTCTTGATCATGGCGCTGACCCCACTGCTCCCAACAATGACGGTGACACTGCCTTATTAGTTGCATCGTTAAATGGACGACAGTGTGTTGTCCAACACCTCCTAGATCGAGGCGTGGACGTCAATTCCCAGAACAATTCTAACTGGACTCCAATACATGCGGCATCGGAACGTGGACACTTGGATGTTGCACAGCTTCTACTTTATCATGGCGCAAATGCGAATGCCCAGAATATTGATAACGTAACGGCGTTGCATTGTGCATCAGCATCAGGACATCTTGAAGTTGCTCAGCTCCTTCTCCAGCATGGCTCAGATACGAATTCCCGGGACCGCCGCCTTAATTTTACTCCATTGCATGCGGCATCAGATGGAGGTCATCTCGAAGTAGTTCAGCTTCTTCTCAGACACGGTGCAGATCCAAACGGCCACGGGAATCGCGACCCAAGCGTGTCCACATTAGAATCCCAAGTCGGACCCACTGACACGTAAGTTGCACAGCCCCATCTTGTTCAAACTTGTATCCTAATTCTCCTGGCAATAGTGGAACTCCATTGCATTTGGCAGCAAAGGAAGGGCATGCAGACGTCGTAGAGGCCCTTCTCGAGTGTGGCACAAACGAAAACGCCCTTGACGGCGAGAATTGGACTCCCTTACACCACGCAGCAAGATGCGGACATCTGGAAGTTGCTCGGCTCCTTCTTGATCGCGGTGCAGATCCAAATTCCCTCAACAACGACAATGCGAGCCCATTCCATCTAGCCTCGCTACAAGGCCATCCACATGTTGCTCAGCTCCTTCTTGAACGTGGTGCCGAAGAAACTTCCCCAGACAATGATGGTGGAGATCCGTTACAACTTGCGACCCCAGGTAGCCACTCCGATGTTACAAGAATGGTGTTGGAGCGCGGAACAGAAGAGGGCCCGTCATGAGGCACAGCCACGTTGGTGTATGCCGAATCAAATGTAACTGTAATTGTGTTCCATATGGATTTACGCTGAGAGGGATCGAGTGGCCTACATTTCGTTCTTCAATGTTAGAGTATCGAGTATGAATTTAGTCATTTGTGGTATCATGCTAGTGGCAGTGTATCTCGTGTATATCTTGGATATGTTTGTAGCTGAGTGGAAGTTTGCGAAATGGAGGATCGTTTACTGGTGAACTTTTATGATGACAATAGCTGGGTGAATTGCAATGAGACTATCGTTTACAAGCTTTTGACACCTCGTATAAACGAATTCTGAGCTGGCGTGTGGCTGGTCATCCCCACACGGAGATGGCTGACCTGCACCTTTGCCGCAGCGATCCAAAGTTCTCTATATCATAAACAATTTCTCACGTTGGGCACCTCCTTCTGAAGCCTTTCATGCAGCAGAAGCACACCCAGTAGTTACTCGACTCTGTGGATAATCTATTAAACGTTGCGGAAGCATAATTGTGCTTATGTTGTACTAAGTGTACCAGTTCAGCTCACACGCAGGCTAGTGCCGTGGCTTGGCCTGCCTGTAGACGGCTTTCGCTTTCTCACACGCCAGGCCAGGCCACAGCCGTCAACCAGGGCTTGGCTTCGGCTTGGCCCGGCCTAGGCCATGGCTGTTGTGCCTTGTTTCTCTATAATATTCCTACACCTCTCCAATCATCCGCAGTGTCTGCGTCTTCCGCTGCCGCCAGACGCTCGAGGATTCCGGCTCTCCTCTCGACATCCTCCCCCCGTGCAATGTACAGCATGCCCCCACCCACCTTCGCAGCATGTCTTCGCGTTGGAATCCCTTGCAGACGATATTCATGGCTCGCTTGGCGATCACCTGCGCCTATTTATATGCGAGCCGAAACGCGACAACTGGACACCAACCGGGCGGTTCTTCGACAGCGCGAGGTGTGCTGCACGGACCTAGGTGGCGCAAGTGAGCGGTACGAATAGATAGATCTAGAGGAGCTCGATGAACATCATGCCGTGCGTTTTCTTTTTTCTCATTCCGCGTGAGAATACTTAGATTGTTATTCCTTTTAGTATCTATACAGGAACACAGCCATGCCAAGCCGACGTTCTAACTCCCGCATTTCTTGCGCATCTTTGGACAGTCTTCCCTGCGCTCGCGCCAACGAGGGAAGCAGAAGTAAGGCATCAATTTGCTCGGTGTCATCACGTTACTGTATACGATATCGACCTCCTCGAATACGAGTAGCGTGCCCTTTTTTTCTGCCTTCGCCTCCTATCCTCTCCTCTCCGCTCACGTACCTCGCCAGGTAGGACTATATGCCGTGGTTACGGAGAAACCGCAGCACTACGACTAGATGTTTAAGTGGGCAGCGCATCTTCCGAAGTTTAAAGAAGTGGTGATAGGACAACCGCCTCTCCAGCATGAGCATTGGCAGTGTAAGGAGAGCTCGACCGCCGGCCTTTAAACCATGCGTTTCGCCTCGTCCACCTCCCTCGCCCTCGCCCTACCGTCACCTTCGGAGCCTTGCTAATACACCAACAAAGCCGGCACGCCACCCCCACCTCTCGAACGGGTGTCTGTGAAAAAGTGTACTGTAGTAGCTTGTCGCCGAAGAAGTGATTGTATTATTTGTATTCGCGTTTCACGTTCCAGGATAGCAAGGAACGTGCATATCCTACTCATTTTCCTGGTTCGTAGTTTACGTGACGTATCTCATTTCCAGGGACCCCCAAACTACTGGCTACGAAGGAACTTATACCATTAGGCGCAGCCAGCCACATTCGATTTCTAGGATCATACTCTACGAATGTCCAATACACCCACGAATCGATATTTGCATTATAGGATATCCGGCACCTGAAAACAAACAAAAGTCACAGAGGGAGAGAACAGGTGTTGCAAAGTTACACGCTTTATATTACGACAAACAAATATAATTTATTACAGCCCCGCTCTTGCAGCGCCTAATGCACTTCTCCAACCTCGGCTTCGTCGTTCGGAGCGCGCGTGTCCAATACCAAATAGACTCCACGTGCGGCCACCTGCGCCGATCCAAAATGGTGTTGTATCACCACGACGCCGACAACATAAAATGAAGGGATCGCCTAAAAAACCACAATTTTTTGTATTAGCAATTTTTTCACTTGTTATGTATGGCGTTGCCGCGGAAAGTATGATACTCACTATTAGCAGAATGCCACAAATGAGTGGACTGTCGCCAGCTGCGACAAGGCCGAACCAGGCAACGTAGAACGCGAGCAGGACGATTGACGTGCCCAACCCCATGAGCAACACTGTGTGCACGCGCGTGCGATCCCGCGCTGGGATATGCTGGACCTGGAATCCCGCCGCACACTCCAAGCCGTATAAGAGCAATAGACCGACGCCCCACCACTGTATGGAGACCCCTAGGTCAGAACAGGTTGTACCACCAAAGTTTTGATCCATCTGGATAAGTCACCTTGTGCTCAGTGCCAGAGTCACCATTCTCCATGAAAAGATATGCGAACATGCCTCCTGCGATGCAAGCGCCAGCTAGAAGGGTGTGGGCGGCATGTATGTGTGGAACAGGGAGCGTACGCACCGACGTGGAACTGCAAGGTCCGGTGCAGATCATACGCGGTGGGGCTGCCTGACATCTTTGCGTATCGCGCCACAAGCGCGCCAAACGGGATGACGAATAGAAACCCGGCGATGCAGAGGACAGCATGCACGAAGTTGGCAAAGCCATTGTGGCCACCAGAACTGCTCACTGCTGTCCCTTCCGTCCCACCTTTGGCTGCGTTCTGTCCATCTCCTTCGCCGTTCCCGCTCTCCGGATCAGTATCAGCGTCGGGGAGAGCTGCAGAGGGAGAAGGTGGTGGAGACATGTCGACGGCGACGGTGGAAGGGATGCGCGTCAAATTGAGTTTAGCGCGCCCGGACTTGTGATGAACCGAGAGGTCCACGTTCTCATCTGCCGATCCCGGTGACGTGCGACTGAATGCCCAGATGATGTGTTGCATTACATCTGGCGAGGCCTGTTGCGACGGCAGAGGGGATCGTGAGTCCAACCCTAACAATGGTGGTCCCACCTAACGTAGAAGCTAGAAAATACTTACCGGTCTAGTAAATGCCATCTGGGGATGCTCCTCAGTGACCTACGGGAGATCAGAGTCAGACGGGTGAAGCACGTAGGTGCGTGAGATCGCGGGCGACGTACCGATGTCCCCTCAAGGTCAAGCGTAGCGTTGAATGGCGGGTCCGGATCTGGAAGTGGCATTATCTCGAATGGTGCCTTGCGCTGCGAGAGCGTCACGGAGGCGTAGGAACCACTCTCGTCACGCGATGGCCACATTATCACCATTGGGCTGTCGCTTATGAAATCTCCGAAGCCACTTATGACAAGGTCGATGGCCCACCGGCATGAGGCGTCAGCGTCCCGCCTGGAAAAACACAGGTATTATAACGTACATGGCCATCCAGCCCAACTCTTGGGCACCCGTGCTGCGCAAAGTGTCTATGCGCAGGCGAAATTGTCAGCATCGCGTTGTGTGTTTGCATTGCGAGAAGTACATACACCGCGCCACGTCACCCGCCACATCACAGTCGATACACATCACCTGTTTTTGACCCACGTCAAATTAGTTTATTTTTGTTAGATTTGGTCGCTATACGCACCGGACTGCACTGCGTGTCATGAGCAGAACTGGATGGTGATTGTCTGACACGTTGTTTGGATGTGGATGAGTGGCCGCGGTCGCGGTGACTATACCGATTTTGGACAGCGCCACACGCTCACCGGTAGTACCTTGATCGAGCTTAATCCGGTCTTTGGGAAATAAATGAGGGAAATAAAAAGGAGAGTCAACAAGGGCGCGTCATCATCGTCTGCGGCCGCTCACGCGGTGGCACTGCCAAAGCAGAGGTAAAGGTGATAGGGTAACCTGCTTCCTTCCTTCCTTGGGAGCGTCAGCCGATGTTCGGGCTCTGTCATCTATGCTTCCTCTGACTTCCAATGGCTGCAAGCAAAGCCAACTTGGCCAATTGAGTTAGATCAGCACTTTAATTATTCATGTCGCTTGGTGGAACGTAGCTGCTTTGGCAGCACGCACCCATATAGTATAGGCCTCAGTAAGTTCTGACCAACTTTGAAGTTTGGACTTGGAAGAAATGCAGTGTACCCCGAGCTCTCTCGTCTTTCTGGGTTGGCTCACCCTCCTTGGGAATCCTGAACTCATGCTGTGAGCGTTGAGTTGGCTTCGTGAGGTATAACTATATCACATATTCCCTATTCATGTAGTGTAATGATATCGAAATGATAGCACGAGACGTCGGATTCTTATTATATCATACTTGTATTTTACGATATGAACTCAGTTAGCGCTGAAAGCAATTCCATCACATCGACAGTCCCCGTCTCCTTCGCAACTTGTAGTCCCGTCCTGCTCTTGTTATCCTTCGCTCCTTAATTCAACCCATGCTCGACTAACCAGAGTGCGACAATGTCCCCTCGCGTAATTCGTCAACGAACGGCACCCTGCGTGAAGCCAGACGGAATGGGGTCGAGCCTTCCTTATTCCACACGTTTACATCTACTCCACAGCCAAGCAATAGCCGAGCGACATTCGGGTGACCCAATACCGTTGTGAAGTGTAATGGAGTCCAGCCTTCATTATCCTGGACATTGATGTCTGCATTGTGTTGTAAAAGTGTCCGAGCCACGTCGAGTTTTCTTTCCGCAGCATGCTATACTCTTCCTCAAGTATAGTCACATCTTGTAGGTGATTGTCAATGGGGTCCTCTTCCGAGTCATGGAGCCCACGACGTGCGGCGTAATACAGAGGGCTGATATTTGCGCGCATGAGATACAAATCCATGAATGGCCGGGCTGAAGAACGGAATCATGCGCCTACTGTATTATCGTGCGACCGGAGCTTGTCGGTGGTGACTTGATCATGATATGGACGAGAGGTACGCAATGCAAATGATAGCCTACAATGTGACAGAACACAGCATAGGACCGGTCGAGATAGACTCGGACATGATGGGGAATCTGAAGAAGCAGTGTGGCTAACTGTCGAGCTGTGTCAAAGTGTCTGGGCCGCGACAAAAATCGTCCCGCGTTCCGTCCCCCGGTTACGTCACACAACTACACGTGCCAGGCTCTCACTGGCAAGACATGGAGAGCGATTGGCTATCTGGACTAGGGATACGGATGCGGACTGGTTTAGCGTTGCTTTGCCGACGAGGGAAAAGGGGTATCTAAACCCAATGGCTGATAAACACCTTCGCATATAGGCAGCGGATAGCACGCAACAAAGATAATAAAAACAAGAGATATCAATGTGATCGATGGATGATAACCAGCTAGAAAAGTCCTGAACTGTGTACATGACGATTCCCTACGTGACAGGGCTTCTATGATCAATGAATCCTCCTACGTCCCACCTCCCTGTACTGTATCCTTTAAAGCAGAGAATGTAAATGCAAACGCGCAGCATCTTTGATATTGAGTCCTAGCGAAAGATCAGACGACCCTGTGGTAGGTGCCGTTGCGAAGACGACCGTTGCGGCCGGAGCGCCGGTGGGGACTTTGACTTCGACCCTTGTCGACCCGCGCCCCCGCTGAAAGATGTTGCACTTGTCCCATGCGCAGCAGCAGTGACGGTGTGTCACTGACAGCGATCGCCTTCAGCCGCTTCATCGTGGACGGTTGAAGGCCGTTCTCAAATCCGCTTGCAGGGCTAGACGCATCCGAGCCCACAGATTGCAGAGGAGAGGAATTCATGTGCTGACGTCGCTGCCGTGCGTGTTATCTCCAGATAGACAACCTTGGCGCTCCCTCTCATTCTTGCAGCGCACCTGGTTCCTCTTCCCCGGCCTTTCGTTTGCCCAGAGTTACGTCAATAGGGAGGTAGATTTCCGCAATTGGGGGTGGCGATGGTTGTGTTGCGGAAAGAGGGGACGATTGGGAGGTTGGGCGAGTAAACAGCTAATGAAATTAAACAAGACACTGGTGCTCGAGGTCAGAAAAGAAAGGAGCATTGATGGAAGCTGACCCTGCTGAGCACTCCTACCCTTTCAGACTCGGGCTTCTGCTTTTCATCGGCGAGACGAGCAATCTCGACCTGAATCGAGTGTAGTGGTGCGGGAATGTTCCAGTTTGCTTGCTCTTCCTTCCTCTGGGCGACGGGCAAAAAAGTATAAAGGAGCATCACATCTCTCAGTTTTCCAGTGAGACACGGTCCACCAACCTGCAGACAAGTTTGCAAGAGCGTTTCGCACGACTACCACGCTTGCACGTCTAAAGGGGCTATTTGGATGAAAAAACTGCGTCGCGACTCGCGAAGATGGGATTAGAGGTAGTGGGTAGCACCCTATGTCAAACCGACTCACCGGAAGGATGACTGACAATCAACGCGTCCACGACCTGACGCCGCAAGAGTCGTGTCAGAAGAATATTGGGCCAGCGGCGGAGGTGGCGATACCTTTGCTGTTGCAGAGTTGGCTGCTTTGTTGGGTCATAGACAAGCGTACACGGGATCTACTGTGATGAAATTTTGCACTCCTCGCAAGCGTCGGAGTTCGAGTGGGATCGCGGAGCTTCCCACTGGGGTGCTATATCGGTCTCTGTTACACAGAACAGCTTGGCTGGCCCAATCTTGCTTGTAGTGATGGATTCCAGGTTGTCAAGCTCACGTGCCAGTGAGCAGGTCGGTCCCAACCGGGTCTAGATCTAGGGCTGTCCCGGCCTCCGGTCCGCACTCCCACAGTTTAGATCCACCAAATAGTAGCACTGCCGTCAAGTATGTGGACGCCGTCATCCTCTGGACCCACACTGTCCCACAGACCGACCACAATGTTACTGATGAGATATCTCCATTGTCCCTCTGCTCAACTTATCCAGCATTCTACGCCCTACAGCAAGTCGGAGAACCAGAAAACAAGCCATCCAAGAACAAAGAAACGCTGAACCCTCGCCCGTTTTTCCTGCGATGACTGAGTGCCCTATGGTCGTTTCCTTCCCGTTCCAGAGACACTTTCCCCGTCATTCTCACCTCCCCTACCAATTTCTAGATCTGTAATGTACGCGCCCTTGCGTGCCAGGTGAGAAGTCGATAGGAGATGGACCGTGTGAATCCGAGCTACCCGTTTTAGCTTTGGTCGTGAATGACGATAAGTTATCCTCTCGCCTTCACCTTCAAATTACTATCAGCGCCAATATGCCTTACTCAAAGGAACTGCAAGTTATAAAGCAAGTAATTTGCTGGCCAGTGGGCGGAAACCACTTAACTATGCGCATTGTAGTTCAACCATACAATGCTACGGGTCAGAGATCCCAATGTTTCCATCCTTTTCTTATACAGAAGTAAGGCCCTTTTTGCCTTTTTGAAAGGTGTCTCCAGACGCTATCTCACACCTTCACAGATCGGAATGGACCTCATTGAAAGCGAGCGACCCATTTGTGCTCATTGCTTAACAAACATTGATCTCTAATGTCCACTCCCCTCCTGCGCGGTTGAACAGAGCTCGAGTTCAACGACTCTACGCTCTATTTCCTCGCATTCGATCACTCTGGCGGTAAGGCCACCGATTCAGAGAAACAGGAAGGTCGTCGTAAGCGAGAAGGCGTGCCACTCGTCCTTGCTCCCCTACTCATTGCCAACAAATTCGACGACTGAACTACCCTCCACTCTTGGCCGGTCAGGCATCCTCGAGCTTACCCATAATCACGGCACGGAGTTACAACCTACGACACCCTACCACTCTGGCAACTCGGAGCCGCGCGGATTCGGCCACATCGCGATCATGGTAGCCAACATCGAAGAGGCGTGCGCGCGGTTCGAGCGGCTTAAGGTGCCGTTCAAAAAGCGTCTCACGGACGGAAACACGAAGTTTCTCGCGTTTATCTTGGACCCAGATGGTTATTGGATTGAGTTGATACTTTTCTTGTTTTACGCTGTTTTCGCGTCCCGCGACGCGCTACCCACACCTGGACTTTTGACACAAAGTTTCCATCCTCCCCTCCTTCCCACAGCTCTAGGACACTGTCCCTGAGAAGTAAAATAACTCAGATATGTCAGGAGAAAAAGAAGTTGATGGCTTGCCTTGATGTATCGAAATGGCGTTGTGATAACAGGTCCTGGGAAAACACAGTTGTTCTACGAAGAACCGGGCGAGGCAAAAGTGGGAGATGATGCGGTATCGCGTGATCTTCTGTGGTGTAATGGATCGTGACACTGCACGTTCTTTCAATGTTGAAAATTAAATGACAAAGGTTGAATTCAACGTTGAAGGATAAAGTCCGAGTTGGGGAAGCGTAAATGCTGTGCTGGCCCCTAAATATAGCTAAATGGGGGTTGGGGGTCTGCAAAAAACGCCAGCGGCCACGTCCATCATACATATAGATCTAGACAGTATGCGTAACTTAGTCACGGACATTGCTGATCGATAACCCGCCAGAGAAACGAACACAATAGATGAAACGAAGCTAGCCTGCTCCCTTGCAGAATGAAGTTTTCCATGAGAAGTCCTTCGGGACAGCAGGCTGTTAGTGGAGTAGCGCAAGAGCAAGGGATCTCATAATACCCCAGCGGGTGCGGCAATGGTCTCGCATACGCGCGTATCTTTGATTCCTTACTTATTTCATTCAGTATTGTTCTCGAACATAGAGTATGATAGACGCTCTTAGACTGCACCAATTTTAAGATTTCAGCGTTAGAGATGCATAACAAGACCCGTTGTATGATCATTAAATCATTTCAAGCTTTGTCGAATGTTGCTTGACTGGCGGCCATGCCAGTGGCGCTACTACAACGGCCGGTCTCATTATGATCGAGCAAAACTTCTTATCAGGATTAAGTATGGTTAGATAAGGCTAGGAATGTCATAGTCATAGTCAAACATCATCAAAGTCAGAAAGAAAGCCATCTACCAGCGCATTATGACACAAAAGGAGGTCCAATAGTCCCCGCCCCTGTCACCAATTTCAATTTGGTCCTTGTAACGTGAACCGAGCACCACCTTTTCATTTCTCTCCTTGCCATTATTCTTCGTCAAGTCATGTGAGCTCTCAGGTGTACCCGTAACGATAGCGCGCCGTGCCCTCGAATCGATCGCGACTCTAGCCGGTGGGCGTACAGCGCCGGGTCGACACCACGATATCCGTCGTCGTAGTCTGCAGCGCCCCAGTTGATCACCTCATCCGACAAGGCAAACACATCTTCATCACCGTGCGGTTTCGGGATCGGATGACCCCAGTTGGGTGGAGCAATCCCGTTGTACGCATCGTACACGCCGAGCGCGGCAGCCAGGTACGAATCATCCCGCGGGGGCTGTACGGCCCACTCTTTTCCTTGTCAGTACATTCAACGAGTACGTAATCCTTCGGCGTGTTCGCCACGAGCTGCAACACGATCTGGTCCGCCCATTCACGTACTGCTATAGTGAGCTGGTCGTACGTCTGGGAGCCCTTATTGTACGGTCCAATCTTCACGGCGTTCTCAAATTACCGCCAGAATTTCAAGCTGACGCCCGTTACACTGAGGGAGCCACCCATGTCCCATGTTGTAAGGCGCAATAGAGCTGCTCGGCCGAGTTGAAGGACGCGAAAAAATAACGGCTGAGGGACGATAAATATACCGTCAGGCATGGATGACAGGAGGAAGATGCTGCGTTATGGGGACATACGTGACCTCCGATGAACTGGTCTTCAGTGAAAAAGCCGTAGAATGGCAGCTAGTCCTTTGTGAAGTTCCGGCTGATCGGGAAGGATTCCTTAAAGTGGTCCCCGACTACTTTCAAGCTGGACAGAGCGCGGGGAGAGCACGGCTGGAATGTCGCGTCGTCGCAACCGAGCGATGGGTCAAAATTGTAAACAGAAACGGTTAGAGGGGCAGATCCGTAACCAGAGCATCTCAACTTGACATCTGTGATTGTTGTTTCAGTCATGAATCCTTCCTTCTCATTCCAGAATGATTGCAGATGGTCGCCCATGGATCAATTAAACTCTGCCCCAACATTCAGAGAGAAAACACTCCGGAGAGAGAGATCGGACAGCTTTGCTGAATAGAGTTTGACATTGATAAGGAAGTGATTTTACCTCAATCGCTTCACACAACCCCGCACAATCACGATCACTATCTTCCTCCAGTTCTTTATCGCGTGACTGAGCCAGTGTGCCTTGGTCAGGCTCGGAATCACCCGGGGTGATATCCACCTGAGTGAACCGCGGAAACTGCAAATGTGAGGTGGGCGCAGTGTGAGATGTCAACAAATAGCATAAAAAAGAACGCTGAGGGCAGAAAGTTTCTGTGAGTACCTGGAGAGGTCCTGGTTTAGCTTTAGGACAAGGCACAGAATGGAACCACGATAGTGCTGAGCTCTCATGCTCATCTTCCTCTGCGAATGGAGAAGATGGAGGTAGTGGGGAAGATGCCGGGGTGGCATGCCGAGGTGAGGTTCTCTCTCCCGAATGAGGGTCCCGTGGTCAATCTCGCTATCGATAACGAAACGAGCCATTTGAGGCCGGGGCCGCGGAGGCGGCGATGGCGTTCGTGGCAAAACAAGATTTCGTGGTGAGGGAGAGACAACGCGTGAGCGGCGAACTGGTGTGGGTAGTTCTACCCTCTCGATCTGCGATGGGAGCTGGACGAGCGCCGGTCGGGTGGGGCCAAGCCGTGGTTGCGCATGCAAGGCAAGCAGCGCAGCGGCAACATCTTCTCGCGTTGTAGATGACCTTGTCTTTGATGAGTATGGCTTGTCGTATCTCGAAAGGGGGGGCCGAGGAGGTGCGGAGGTGCGGATGAACACTTCTTGCACGGGAGAGGTGAGGATATCTACATGAGCATCTTCTGTATCTAGTGGTGCCAGAGAGGGCGCACGAGAGCAGCTTGATGAGAAAACCGTGAGAGCGTCATCGCTAGTGAGAGCGGGTTCATGCTCCAAGTCATCATCGCTATCAAGCCATTTCGGAGGCGGGGAGATGAACTCCGTGTGGAAGGAAGGTGAGATAGGTGTTATTGGAGAGAGGTATTAGTAGACATGGGTTGGAACGGTTGCAATGATTGAGAGAGCCAGTTGAGGGACAGGTCAAACGGAAGCAAGTGGTTTCTAGTTCACGTGACCTAACAACAGTCAACAGACGCGTCGTGATTTGGTAATTCATGATGTCACCCGTTATTAATCAATCGAAATTGCCACGCCGCATATCTCCTCCCGGATCCAAATGTTTATTTATCAGATCACATTATAGTAAGGTAGGGTTCATTCACTGCCAACGTCATCACATGATCAAAGAGTGACAAATCGTGACAAAATGACCATCCATTCAATAACTTGTTCAAATGCACCTTTTTCAAAAAATGAAAACCTAAGATCTATGTAAAATGTAATTCTAGAGAGGGTTTAGGTTCTCGATTTTCCATTTTTGACAGAGGGAGAGAGTTATTAGGTTTACATCAATCAGACTACCATTTTAAGTAAATCTTATCTCATTAATGTGATGACGCATTAAGCTGCGTTGAGTCTAGCACGTCAGACACATCGTGAACAAAACATGTAAGCATGCTTAATTTATGGGGTGGCACAACTGGCAATATCAGAATCTTGGCCGTCGTGCCTGCCCCAATAAACGGAAATCAAGCCCTGGTTCAGATAAAGACAAGGAGAATGTATGTGTGCTCATTACGCATTTGATAGTTAATTATTGACACCTCAATTAATAGGCCAATCCATCGAAAAAGGCCAAAACACAAGAGCCCATACCTGTTGATTCCATGCATGAACTTCTCAACACAACTTCAGCAACCTCATCCTCATATCTGAATAATACCAGCCCTTGTTATCCTGCCCCCAACTGCATGCCACACACACCAGATCTTGGGGATGGCAAGGACACTGAGGAAGATGTCCCGGGAAAAATGACCATTATGAAAACTGAGCACGGAGACCCCTGCGATGGCTGTCGCCAGTGATCTAGTGATCAGCAATTGATCAGCCACCGGGGTAGTCTCTGAGGGCGCTTCAAGTTGTAGGATACATTGCACAGCCATCATTGCTCGGCTGATCAAGTTATGGACACGAGAACAAGGCATATATCATATTAATCTCGCAGTGGAATAGTCGTGCAGGTGGTACCCAAACCCCACAAAAGCCATCGAGCCGTACAGTAACTTCACACAAAAAGGTGGGGGTGAATGTTCCCAGGAAACAGGAACACGATCATGGACCACATCAAGATGTGCGATGAGAAAGTATGACACATCAGTCACGGTGGGTCACATTACACGTGATGACGTTGGCAGTGAATGAACCCTACCTTAAACGCATTTGACCCCCCATTTCAACGAGTTCCGAGCACCTTTGCGATCCAAAATTCTCTATATCATAAATAATTTTACACGTCGAGCACCTCCTTCTGTTTCATGCAGCAGAACCCTGAGCACGCTAAGTGGTTACTCAACTCTGTGTTGCGGAAGCATAAGTTACGGTGTGGTCACGCACACCTAGGCTGTGAGACAGCTTTGGCTTTACACGCCAGCCAGGCCAGGCCAAAGCCGTCAACGCGTCAACCAGGACTTGGCTTCGGCTTGGCCCGGCCTAGGCCAGTATAGAGTGACTACTAGGCTGGCCCCTATTTCTCTAAAATATTCCTCCTTTCATCCCCAAACGTCGCCCCACCAATCACCTCTTCAATCATCCTCACCGCAGTGTCTGCATCTTCCGCTGCCGCCAGACGCACGAGGATTCCGGCAATCCTCTCTCCTCCCGTGCGATGTATGCCCCCACCCACCCTTCGCAGCATGTCTTCGCGTTGAAATCCGTTGCAGACGATATTCATGGCTCGCTTGGCGATCACCGGTCACCTGCGCCTATTTATATGCGAGCCGAAACGCGACAACTGGACACCAACCGGGCGGTTCTTCGACAGTGCGAGGTGTGCTGCACGGACCTAGGTGGCGCAAGTGAGCGGTACGAATGGATAGATCTAGAGGAGCTCGATGAACATCATGCCGTGCGTTTTCTTTTTTCTCATTCCGCGTGAGAATACCTAGATTGTTATTCCTTTTAGTATCTATACAGGAACACAGCGATGCAACCCGACGCTTTAACTCCAGCACTTCTTGCGCATCTTTGGATCATCTTCCCTGCGCCCGCGCCAAAGAGGGAAGCAGAAGGAAGGCATCACGCTGCTTGGTGTCATCACGTTATACGATATCGATCACCTCGAACACGAGTAGCGTGCCCTGTCTTTCTGCCTTCGCCTCCCATCGCCTCCTCTCCGCTCGCAGACCTCGCCAGGTAGGACTATATGCCATATTTACGGAGAAACCGCAGCTCTACGACTAGATATATTCAAGTGGGCAGCGCATCTACCGAACTTTAAAGAGGTGGTGATATGACAACCGCCTTCCCAGCATGAGCATTGGCAGTGTGTAAGGACAGTCCGATCGCTGGCTTTCAAACTACGCGTTTCGCCTTGTCCACCTCCCTCTCCCTCGCCCTACCGTCACCTTCAGAGCCTTGCCAATACACCAACTAAGCTGACATGCCACCCCCACTACTCGAACGAGCGTCTACGAAAACGTGCAGCAGCTTGTCGCCGAAGTGATCGTATTACTGTATTGTATTCGCGTTTCACGACGTTCCAGGATAGCAAGGATCGTGCGTGTCCTTGCTCATTTTCCTGGTTCGTAGTTTACGTGACGTGTTTTATTTCCGGGGACCCCCAAACTACTGGTTACGAAGGAGCTTGTGCCATTAGGCACAGCCAACCACATTCGATTTCTAGGGTCATACTCAACGAACGTCCAATACAGGAATCGATCTTTACACAATAGGATATCCGGCACCTGAGAACAAACAAAAGTCACAACAGCCTTGAAGATAAGAAAGAACAGGTGTTGAAAAGTACACACTTTATATTACAAACAAATATAATTTATTACAGCTCCGTGTTTGCGGCCTAGTGCACTTCTCCAACCTCGGCTTCGTCGTTCGAAGCGCGCGTGTCCAATGCCAAATAGACTCCACGTGCGGCCACCTGCGCCGATCCAAAATGGTGTTGTATCACCGCGACGCCGACAATATAAAATGAAGGGATCGCCTAAAAAACCATAATTTTTGTTTTAGCAATTTTTTCACTTGTATTATATGGCGTGGCCGCGGAAACTACGGTGCTCCCTATTATTAATAACAGATTGCCACAAATGAGTGGACTGTCGCCGGCTGCGACAAGGCCGTACCAGGCAACGTAGAACTATATCATACTTGTATTTTACGATATGAACTCAGTTAGCGCTGAAAGCAATTCCATCACATCGACGATCCCCGTCTCCTTCGTAACTTGTAGTCCCGTCCTGCCCTTGTTATCCTTCGCCCCTTAATCCAACCCATGCTCGACTAACAAGAGTACGACAGTGAAAGTCCCCTCGCGTAATTCGTCAACGAACGGCACCCTGCGTGAAGCCAGACGTAACGGGGTCGAGCCTTCCTTACTCCACACATTTACTGTACATCTACGCCACAGTCAAGCAATACTCGAGCGACATTCGGGTGACCAAATACCGTTGTGAAGTGTAATGGAGTCTAGACAACCTTTGCGCTCCCTCTCGTTCTTGTAGCGCACCTCCTTCCTCTTCCTCGGCCTTTCGCTTGACCAGAATTACGTAAATAGGAGGGTAGGTTTCCGGAATTGGGGGTGGCGATGGTTGCTTTACGGAAAGAGGGAACGATTGGATTGGGAGGTCGGGCGAGTCAACAGCTAATGAAATTAAACAAGACACTGGTGAGCGAGGTCAGAAAAAAAAGGAGCATTGATGGAAGCTGACCCTGCTGAGCTCTCCTACCTTTTTAGAGTCGGGCTTCTGCTTTCCATCAACGAGACGAGCAATCTCGACCAGAACCGAGTGTAGTGGTGCGTTGCTTGCTCTTCCTTCCTCTGGGCGACTCTGGGCAACGGACGAAAAAGTAAAAAGGAACATCACATCTGTCAGTTTTCCCGTAAAGTCACGGTCCACCAACCTGCAGACACGTTTGCAAGAGCGTTTCGCACGATTGTTCCGCTTGCGCAGCTAAAGGGACTATTTGGATGACAAACTGCGTCGCAAAGATAGGATTAGAGGTGGTGGGTAGCACCCTATGTCAGACCGACGCACCGGAAGGATGACAGTCAACGCGTTCACGACCTGACGCCGCAAGAGCCGAGTCAGCAGGATATTGGACCAGCGGCGGAGGTGACAATATCTTCGCTGTTGCAGAGTTGGCTGCTTTGTTGGGTCATAGACACGGGCCCGGGTACATGGGATTTACCGCGATGAAATTCTGCACTCCTCGCAAGCGTCGGAGTTCGAGCGGGATTGCGGAGCCGCCCTCGAGGGTGCTATATCGGTTTTCTGTTACACATAGCAGCTTGGCTGGCCCAATCTTGCATGTAGTGGATGGAGACGGGGCACATGCAGTGCGTGAAGCGATTCCAGGTTGTCAAGCTCACGTGCCAGTGGGCAGGAATCGGTCCCAGCCGGGCCTGGTCTAGATATAGGTGGGCTGTCCCGGCCTCCGGTCCGCAACTCCCACAGTTTACATCCGCCCAAATGGTACAGTAGGCTGGAGCGCTGCCGTCCAAGTACACCGATATGGAAATGACTTTTGCGCCTGATGGATAAGTGTGTTTGGATTCGCGCCACTATCAATACAAATATACGAGGCAGTGCACTTTTCCTTGGTTTAACCGCAACTCTCTTGTCATGTCCTCAGAGCAGCCAACCACCTCCTGCTTTCTCGATATCAATCCGACTCGTCATTTGAGTGCTTCTTCTGAATATTCTAATTTACAACCACTTTTGGAGGAAGCCGTTAAGAAGTACGAAGAACAGGTCGGGACAAGCCTCATCGAAGATCAACTCGCCATCCGACTCAGAACATGCAATGATGTCGAGTCTATCGCAAAACTCCTCGAAGAACGAGTGCAGGCCTTCCGTGAATCCCGGGGACACGACCGTCACCCCAAGATCAAGAATTCTATCAGGCGTGTTGTACAC
>QFDX01000707.1:0-25501 GCA_003315875.1 Lactifluus piperatus | reverse complement strand
TTTCACTCGATCACTAAGCAAAGGTTGATCAATACCTTCGAGGTAAGCCTGTTTATACCCCTCTCCCACACTTCCGGTATCTTGACCACATGCCAGATTCCCCAAGATTTGGAACCGATCTTTACGCGACCCACGCCCAACGGTCTTCAGGTCGTCTGTCCGTCTGTCCGCACTTCATTCATTTAATCTCAACTAATTGGATTCCCACACCAGGGCCTGCCTCGAACGAGCCTCACGTCTCTACCTATCCATGGACCTGGCTTCGGCAAAACAGTTATAGCCCTCCGACAAAGCAGGAACCTACCGAGTACGGATCCATTTTCATCGAGGATTTACTGACTATTTATCTATCACAATTGTCCAGAAAGATCTTGTGGGGATCGAAGATAGCGAATGAACCACCATCAGTCCCATATGATGAAATCACATCCAACGAACGCGGGATATATACATGGCTATCAAAAATCGTTAGTTGACCCCTCGATCTATGCTAACCCTTCTCTGAACGCGAGTGCTTAACGCCCAGGACAAATTTGGTTTCTGCTTTGTGACGGGGATGCCCGCAACTCCGGAAGCCACAGAGGATCTATCGAACCGTATCGGGTTCATCCGGAAAACACACTGTACGTTTGTGTTTTACTAAATCTGCCTCACTGGTCATCATCCTTTCTTGCCCGTGGAAATGGTCAGACGGATTGCTTTGGGACTTTACGGCCGACCTGGCTCGCGGCGACACGTCGTATTCGAACGTCGCACTACCGGCGCACACGGATAATACTTATTTCGTACGTGTTTCTCATCTACGAGCCGTCCATTTTCTCCTAAGAGCATATCATGCAGACTGATCCCTGTGGAATACAACTTTTCCATTTACTCGAGCACACCGGAGGCAGTGGCGGGGCCACGCTCCTCGTCGATGGCTTTTATGTCGCCTCTATCCTCCGAGATCTCTACCCAGAGGCGTACCATCTCCTTTCCCGCGCTCCCATAGCCGCCCACGCCGCTGGAGAATCTGCGATCCTTCACCGTGCCACCCGTCCACCACTAGAGCATGATGCATTCGGCAACTTGCGTACAGTACGATGGAATAACGCTGACAGAAGTGTGCTCCGAGGGGTGCCGTACGCTGATGTTCCGAAGTTGTATGAGGCAATGCGCACGTGGGATAAACTTATCACCTCACAAGACTCCGAGTATTGGGTTCAACTCTGCCCTGGGACAACTATAGGTATGGGTTCCTTCGATGGCTATTCCCCCCATTTGGATCTCAACGCCGTACAGCGATTGATAACCACCGCGTGCTGCACGGACGTTCTGCATTCACGGGTAAGCGCCGTATGTGTGGTGCTTACATAGGAGCGGATGAGTTCCATTCCCGCCTGGCGGTCTTGCGTGAGCAATTTGGATCCTCGACCAATGGCGCCTCATCCGGGGCCAGGGAGCGCGGGGTATGGAGCCACGATTTTTGATTCTCGGATAATCAGCCACCGCCCTCTCTCTCCCCCTTCCCCTTCTATTCCATGATCATGTCGTTTTCGGTTTTATTGACATGCATCAAAATGGATACATTAAAGTTTGTTTTCTCCGTGTAGCGACATTTTCATCTGCAATGAATGTAAAAGTTACTGCGGCGTCGGTATCTGCTCTTCGGACTAGGATGGCTACCAACAAGTCATCAATTTATCCTTTCCCATCCCCCCCCCCTCACCCCCCCTTTCGTAGAGAAGCCAAAATGAAAAATATGTACAGATGTGCAATAGACATGTTTCGGGGTTCATTAAGCAGTAGGTAACTCTCGAGTCTCCGCCCTGATGGATTTGAGAATATATCCTTCGAGACCACCGCAAATCCACAGTTCCTGTACGCTCGTCCCTACCGGTCGCACGGCATAAGTCCGTAACTCACCACCTTCCATCCCCCTCACCTCGACCTTACCATCAGCCATGCGTACGCTGACCTCAAGGCCCGCGTCCACCGTCGGCTCTCCCGCCACACGTCCGCCCGCTCCACGCATCCCATTCTTCGCGTATGCCTGAGTGAGGTCCGCGACAAGTTCGGGTGCCTCTATACATACCAAACCGTTATTGATCGCGTTCCGTTTAAAAATATCGCCAAAGGAGCCCGCGAGGACGAGTGGGACGCCGGCGGCTTTGAGCGCCGTCGCTGCTTGTTCGCGCGAAGATCCTGTGCCAAAGTTGTAGCCTCCGACGAGGATTACGCCCGTTTTGACGAGGGTGACGTTGCTATTCTCTTTCTCCTCTTTTTCTTCTAGGGATAGGGAGGCCGCTGCAAGGATGTCGCGGACGTGCGAGGCGAAGCTTGGATCGTAGTTCTCCATGACTACTTCTGCCTGGCGGGCGAGAGTGATGTCGTCCTGATACGTGTATTTACCAGGGTATATTCCATCTGTGTTTAAGTTGTCTTGTGGTACGAAGAGCAGACGACCACGAAAGATGGATGGGAAAGCGGGGAGTAATGGTTCGTCGAGTTGGGTTTGGGCTTTGGCAGCCTGAGCGGAGGGTGATGATGAAACGATCGAGTGCACCAGGGGGGAGGCGGGGGGCAACGCAGCAACGTTGAGAGAGTCTGGGGAAGCGATGTACCCTTTAAGTGCACTAGCGGCGACGACCGCGGGACTGGCGAGGTAAGCCTGTGCTGCGGGATGACCCATACGGCCCTTAAAATTCCTGTTCGTCGCGCTTATCCCCGTTTCGCCCTCCTCGAGCAGACCGGTGCCCAGACCGATGCACGGCCCGCACCCTGCAGGTAGGACCCGCGCCCCCGCAGCGATAAGGGCCTCCCAATCCCCGGCACTCTCTGCCTCGCGCTGCACAGCCGAACTAGCCGCCGCGACGTAAAATTCTACCCCTGGCGCCACATGGCGCCCACGTAAGACGGCTGCAGCCTCAGCAAGGTCCGACGCGCGAGAGTTGGTACAGCTAACGAGATATGCCTTTTGGATCTGGATGCGTTTTTTCTCGAGGTCGGGAAGGGGGGTTGATACCTTCACACTGTTCGGCCCAGAGACGTGGGGTACTAAGGTCGCCAGGTCAAGGATGAGATGGGAGGAATACTCGGCGTCGGGGTCAGAAGCGAGTGGCGCAGACCTCACAGCATCGAGCCTATTCCTATTAATGCGTGGATGCTCCGGCGGTGCTGGAATTGCAGAACTGGCAGAGAACGTGCGAAGTTCCAGTTTCTTCAACACAGCCTCATACCAATGCAGTAGAGTGTCATCTACGGGGAAAAACCCAACAAGCGCACCCCATTCGGTAGTCATGTTCGCAATAGTAAGGCGGTAATCAATAGACAGCGAGGCGATGCCATCTCCCGTAAATTCGATAGCGGCGTTGAGCACCTCGTCCTTGTTGAATGCGCCACACAACGCAACGATAACGTCCTTCCCCGTGACCCCAGCAGAAAGCTTACCCCTGAGTTCAACTCGAACCATTCTGGGGACCTGCCACCACGTTTGGCCAGTAGCCCAGATAGCAGCAGCATCTGTCCGTACAATCGGCGTCCCGACGCATCCCACGCCCCCGTACATATTGCTGTGACTGTCGGAAGCGACAGTGAGGGTATAAGGAAAAGCGTAGCCTTCTTCTACTACAACTTGATGACCGATACCACGTCCAGCGGGATAGAAATCGATGCCGTGTGTCCGCGCGAACGCTTCGATGCTCGCATATTTGGCCAAGTTCTTGGAAGATTTGTTCTGAACATCGTGATCCAGCGTGAAGACCGCTTGACAGGGTGATTTGAAATGTGTTGCCCCAATGGACTTGAACCTAATCACGATCAAAAAGAAGAGGGTAACTAGGCGTACTAGTGGCGGGGGGGACCACCACTAACTTTGAGATGACTGGGGCGGTATTGTCATGCGTCATAACATGTTCAGGCCGGATCTTGACGTAGTCCCCCGCCTTGACCACCTTCCCGGTGGGGAGACCGATAGCGTGCTTCTGAACGATCTTTTCGATCACCGTCTGAGCCGATTGGGATCGTCGTTCAGCGACAGTAGCTAACCTTCGCCTCGATATCAGCCAGGGAGTCAACGGTCGCGTAGCTGGGAACAAGAGTAGACCCATATCATCAGTCTATAGAGCAGAGCTGTCAGTGACTCTAAGGGTTGATTAAACGTTGATTGACCAACATTATGGCGTTGACTGGCACGGTACCCACTTGTGAGGCGGAAAAAAATTCGGAGAAATTCGGACTTGATAAGCCGGCCCGTGTCGACCGGAGTGTTAGTTGTTGCCCAGAAAAGCTGCCATCTCCCATGCCAAATTATCTTGTACTGCCACGCAGGCTGTACTATTAAACTAAATTTCCACATACGCACTGCCACCGCATTTCCCTTGACATGCACACAGCAATCAGGACAAGTCAGCCGATCAGCCAAAGAGCTCTAATGACGTTAATAATGCATAACGATTACTACAAGTGTGATATTACAAACTATGCAACTGCGTGGATCTAAATGTGGTGAGACGATCGTACAATGAAAGGGGTGCGGGGCGAGCAGGGAAGATTGTTGGGCACCGGACCCACCACCCATCATTCCTCAGTCTCAGACAAAACCTTCCCCTTGGTATAGTAACTGAAGGGTGTTAAGAAATAGAAATAAAAGGAGAAATGTCATAGCAGATAACTCCTCAGCACCGCCTTCAATTGGCGGTATCAATAAACGTCAACGTGCACTAGGCAAGACGGCATTAGTAAAATGCACAGCAATAACGGTTACTTGGAGTGGGGCTCGAGCACACCACGCCCTATATCCTCTACATCACATTTAACTCGATGCAGATGTTCACGGCTTTATTAACGGCCTCAAGGTAACGAGTGGCGGCCTCGACAGCGGCCAATACCATTGCCGGTGTGGACTGATATCCGGGAAGAGGCATAGCGGCGTCATGTGGTGGAGGTGGTGGAGGTGGTGGGGGGTGTGGAGGTGATGGGTGCTGCTGTCGTTGGCGCCAGTGTGGGGGAGGGACAGACGGAGGAGGATACCTTTGCGATCCAGTGATAGCAGTTTGCGGTGGTACTGGCGACCGACAGTTTTGGAGGGGCGTTTGGTAGTGGCCCTGGCCGCTCTGTGCGCTGGGGAGAGCAGCATGCTGATAACCAGGAGTATTCGCCACAGAGTACTGATGAGTAGCCCGCCCCGTCGAAACGCCCGAGACGCTAGCACCAGTGACCGTGCCGTGCGCTTCGGTCTGATGGTACGGGGCGGCTTGCGCAGCTGACCCGCTGCCGGCGTTAGGCAGCCGCTCCCAAGGCTGGTTGTTGATTAGATCCCTTGAGGACTCCATGTAGCAGAAGGCCGGATAGAATCCTTGGAAGGTAGCGGGAAGCCTCCCATGATCGCGGCGCCAATAGGCAGAGATGATGCGGTTCCGGATATACGTGAACCCTGTTGGTGGGTTCGATGTCAATATCCTTCAAGAAGCGGGGTAGACAAACAATACCGCTTTCTAAGACTGCCCTGACTTGTTCATCACGCCAAACCGGCCAAAGCTCCTCAACATCTTGGAATGTCGCGAAGAGTGCGTTCACTATCACTGGTATGGCTTCGGCGACATGGATTAAGCGTTGAAACTCTGGGCGCGCCAGGTACCTCCTGATGCGATACATCAACGTCCGTAGGACGTGGACGTCATAGCATCTTTGAGGTATTCTGGAAACGAAAATTATAAAGGATATGCTGGATTGAAGGAAGGAAAACGCACAAGTCAAGAAGTTGAGAGCTCACTGGCATATTGGGGGTCAGAGGATGGGGAGAGTGGGAGAGGATAGAGCAATAGAGCACTGGGAGCCCACGCGCCGAGGGTTTACTGAGCAGGCACGGAACATCTATTTATACAAGTGGACAGCTTTGCAGCGCCGAATTTACGGGTTTAAGGGCACATGCATGAGGTAGATTTGGTTTTGAATTTTGTTTACCTGGTCCTTAGATCCGCTGAGCGTCCCGAGACGAGTAGTCTACGTACTACGGAGGCGGGCCCTTTAGCCGTATTCACAACGTCCTCGTCAAAATGCAAAATCACAAGGCAGGACGAAGCATATACTGTAATTCTTAAAGAACAAATGAAAATATGGGATCCTAGGAACACGAGGTCGGTGAAGGATGACTCAGTCGTGGTTCATGTAATTCCGACTCATGGTCATGGGTGTCGTATCCCAGATTTGCTCAGCAAGCAGGGGCCAACTGGCCAACACCCAGGAAAGCACGGACCCCAAACAGGGTTCAGTTCAAGATAACCCCATATTTCGGTATGAGTGGGGCTGAATGCCACTACTGACAACCCAACAACGTTAAGGCCACGGTGATGCAAGTGGGGTACACAGATGACCCTCAGTTCAAACGTGCTATAACAAACGTGCTATGATATGGTGGGTCAGAGAGGTAAACGAGGACCTATAAAGCTATACCGTGACAAACACCACCGAACACGGAGACAAGTGGTGCTTCGGGAATGACGTAATCCCAATCGATCCAGTACACGAGTTGGGTAGGAATCCAAGCTCCACAGCCTTAATTGATCCCTGAACCTTTCCTGATTGAACCTTTTTTTGTGCAATATGGAAGATCGCATCTCGAATGCCGACACTAGCCTGAGCTGGTCATGCGCCCGCGTTGGTCGTTAAATATACTCGAGTTGGCGGACGCGAAAGATTGCATCAAGGACTCAAATGCCACCAACAAGGGTCTATCATGAAACCGCAATGAAAAAGTACAAAGGCCTATGAAGACATGAGAAGCGGATACCCATGGGGAATGACCACAAGTACACCGCACGGGTTTGGGTTATTGAATGGAAAAGGGAAAGTCGAATGAGATGGAAATGTATTAGGCACCAACAGCGGCGGTCTTTGCTGCCGAAATCTCCTCTGTGTTGGTACTGGGCTTCAAAGAGGTGGACGGAATACGCGGTGCGTGATGTTGTTCCTGAGGCTGTGTATTTGGAGTGTCCGACTTGGGCACCGTTGCCTTCTTACGCTTCTTACGAAGCCCTGCGACGCAATGGGCGAGGGATGAGTTGTCTGAAGGAAACAAGGTGAAAGACAAGCTGACCAGCCATCACTGCGCTCTTTACGTTCTCGACTAATTCCCGACTTTGTTCCAAGTATTCTGTGTCGTCGAACCTGTGCTTTCTCCCGGCAACCTGGGTCGGATCAGCGTTCGAGCTGGACCCTGCATCCTCAATACCAAGTTTTCGCTCGAGCGTCTCCAGCTTGGCACGCTGCGCCTCTGCGGCTGCTTTCTTTCGGGCGGGTTCTTGCTCCAAATGCTCGGCCAACCTATAACACATGGACAATGCTCAATTATTTTATAAGCGCTAGGCACGGCTTCAAACAAATACGTACTTTTTTGCTTCTCTGATCGTGCTGAGGCGCCGTCCGCTGAGATCACGACACGAATCATTATTACTAGTCTTCTGACTACTCATGCGACCACCCGCGGCGCGTAGCTGTGACCCAAAGCCACCTTTACCACCACGCATGCGTGGCCCCAGCCGAAGGGAGACCAAGGAGGGACCAACATCATGCGGCCCTAGAATAGAGGAGAGTGTAGTGGCTTGGTCAGAGACCACCCCAGAAACGGGCGAGAGATGGAGATCGGCCGAGGAAGGGAGGAACGGATAGCGAGCCAAAAGGAGATGATGAAGATCATCGAGAGTGGTATCGTCAGGAACAGAGAGCGCAAGGGTCGGGAAAGGTGGAAATAAGGATATGAGTACACTTGTCGACATTGCGGTTTGGGGTCAAGGTTGGTACTCCAGTAGCCGCGCGCTTGCTTCACAACGCACAGCCGCGTGACGTGATGCAGGGAGGGGTGACCAGGGTCCTCCAAACCCACCCCACGTCGGACACGCATCACCATCACAAGTACACGCTCGCTCAATATTCGCGCTCAATAGTCAACAACATCGTCATTCATCATGGTCAGCTCAAATCTTAACTCTTCCCAATAGATTCCCTCCAAACCTAACAACTTGTGTATATTATATTAACAGTCCGATTCCGATGCAGTTTCGCGGTCATCGTCTGCCAGCGCGGTCGTTAAACCACCTGGTGCCCAGATTCGGTTTGTGTTACCCCCCTCACCACCTTCCAACCCACCCATCTGTCATTTTCTGACTAGTCAATTTTTCAGTCGGCGCGCAGGTGCCTCGCAAGTATCTAAGCCAAACTCCTCGCGGGCCGCAGGAGCAGGGGGTTCGTCAAATACCATGCTTAAGCTCTACACCGACGACTCCCCAGGTCTCCGTGTGTATGTGTTCTCCTTTACTTTTTTTTTTTCACCCCTGATGCCGGCAGTGCTGTTGATTACACATAGTGACCCATTTATCGTCCTTGTCCTCTCCCTTTCCTTCATTGCATCCATTTTCTTTCTCCACATCTCCGCCAAGATCATCCGCGCCTTTACAAAGTAACCGAAAAAACGTGTTGCACCGTGGATACGGTCACTTCGGCTGATCGGAATGGATGCCCATGCGATCAATATCCCCCAAAAGAACATCTCCTTATTCCTATACATGCTATCGCCAGCCTTGTCTGTCTTTGGCTTTCTAATAGAATTTTTTTCTCGTGGCGGGATTCGCTTGTCATCGGGGCATCTATAAGGGTCGAGTCCGACAGACGTACAGTACCTAGGTCGGGCCATGAGCGATTTTTGCCACGAATGGCAGTTAAACCTCCAAAGAGACAAGCTGTATGTGTTCGCACGGGTTGAAAAAAAAAGTGTGTAAAACACATGTACATATTCCCGCGCAACATACATCTAGCCACTAAGCAGGGCCAAAATCCTGTCCTCGACCGCTCTAATGGTAGTTCGGGGCGTATTCAGGCTCGTCATTAGATAGGCGACATCACCTAATGTGCGGAAATGGACACTGAAATGCCCCCCTCCTGGGGCGCTTGTTACATCCTGACCCGCCTCGCCAGCGGCATCATTTAGCGCCGACAGTAGCGCCTGGGCGGAGTGAGATTGATATCCTTATGATTTGCCATAATCAACTTCCCCGACCAAATAGTAAATGGACGGAAAAGGCGTACCACTATCACTGCCTCTCACTTTGAATGCAAGCACGGTCCCCAGGGTCATCGCCTGGTCGATCACGTCCTTCTTTGAAAGCGCGTCGACAAACTGGGGCGACCACATGCTCCATACGGCCCTCTTCTCATCAACTTCATCACACTTTTCTCCCCCTTCCGTTCGCCAAGCTACCCGTGCGGCTTTCCACGTGTCTCCACGTGCGAGCCGCTCGAGCTGGTCCAGCGTCTCGTTCGCAACTTCGCAGCCGACCGCATATGCCGTATAGCTGTGTCCGTGTAGCAGCGCCTCCGCCTTGCTCGTCCCCTCGAACGCGCGAAACACCTCTTCCGACGCGAGCGTCACGGCGAGCGGGACGAGGCCGCCCGTAAGGATTTTTGCGTAGACAGAAACGTCGGGGAATGCGCCGAGGAGGGGGGCGGCAGAAGGGACGCCGAGGCGCCAGAGTCCCGCGAAGACCTCGTCAAAAACGACGGGTAGACCGCGCGCTCGAGCCGCATCAATCAGGACGCGCTGGAAAAGCGGATCCACGAAAACCATCCCGCCAGCGCCGAGTATGAGTGGCTCCAGAACGAGCGCGCCGAATGGTGGTGCGCCGCCATTTACAAGCTTCTTCAGGGTAAGGTCGATATGTGCCTGATAGGAAGCGGCAAGGGGTGTGTCGAGGCGTGCGCCAACATCGTAAATCCACGATAGTGGTTCTCCTTCTACATTTTCGTGCATAACAGCTGATGGAATATTGATAACCGTTTTTCCTTTCTTGATGCTGACAAATGGTGGTTCAAACCAATACCCCTTCGCTTCGTGCCACTCGCATGTGTAAATCCCTTCCTCGCACGCGTCCATTGCACCAATAGTATCGCCATGGTAACTGCCCTTCAGTCCAAGGACGCCCATTTTCTTTTGTTCCTGTGGCACCAACCCGAAACGCTTGCTCGCAACCCGCAGAGCCATCTTCAGCGCGATTTCCATACCCGTAGAACCATTGTCGGAAATGAATGCACGAGACGCCCACCCCTTTCCAGGGCCACTAACGAGACGTTCGGCAAGGCGTAATGCAGGTGCGTGAGTGGCTTGGGGATACATCACATGTCCATAGCGGCCAGCAGCTCGAGCAGCGGCCAGCGCGAGACTAGGGTGAGCATGCCCAATGGCTTGAGTCCACCAGGAAGCAGAGCCATCGAGCTGCGGCTCCAAAAGGGAACCCTGCATAGCCGCGCATGACGGAGACGGGGACCTGTGCCCTGTAAATACAGTAAAGTGATCCCCCCACGCACTATCGATCACGTTTACTTCCCCCTCATCCTTGACGAGCCCGTGCTGGACAAAGGGCCACCATATTGTATCAAGGGTGCCCCGGGCCATGCCAGACAGCTCTCGTAAACGTTCCTCGTGCCTCTCGTCCAGGTGATCGACGACGCTGCCTAGCCCTGTGTTATCGTAGGATGCAACCTTGCGATAATACTCCTCCATAATGACAAGATTTCGAGCCGGATCCGTTTCCCGAGGAGGAGGGTGTTCCACTGCGGAGACCTTGATGCCATGCTCTGCAAAATAAGGCCCGAGGTATTCCCAATTGCGATAATAGTCGTCCTTGAATAGCAAGACAGAGTCGACAATGTAGCCGCGGAGAAGAAGAGATTCATACGCGGAGATCGTGGATGAGATACCGCCAAGCCTTGAGTCACCAACGAGAATAGTAGGAAGGAAGAGTGGTCTATAACAATCTAGTTGCGTCGTACCAGACAGTGTTGGACTGTGCACGCCTAGAAATGCCGTCAGACGCGAGTAGGAGAGAAAAATAATACCATCAGGCCGTCATAAGGATACACGAAGACTTAAAGTCTCACCCCCGGCAGTCTCGATGTACATGTGTGACCTCTCCGTAAGACCCGACGCGCATTTTCGGATATAGCTCGCTATAGATGCCACAAATCCGTGGTCAGTGGGCACAATGACACTCTGAGGGAACAATTCAGCAAGACGCACCCGCACCAGAAACTGCGCATATTGACTCACTTGGGCGCCTCCTTTCTCCGCCATACTTACAGCCAGATGTGGGCTCACTGGGTCGTTAAAGCGATAAAGACATTGAACATCCACCAGATCTTTGCGAGGACCCGCATATTTTTTCACATGTCTATTTGACCGACTGTCAACATCCGCCCGTTGATATTATAGCGGTACTTACTCAACATCAGCATCCTGAATGGGACCTGTACTCACTGGCTTGAGATAGAAAACCTTGTTCTGTTTGGCTGCCGAGGCACGTACAAGACTAGACGTGAGGATGGTCTTGCCGACATCAGTGTTGGCACCAAAGACTTGATGGACGCGAAGATTCTTGAATAGCAGTGACATCTACCTCATATAGACGGGGAATGTATCACAACAGGAGGAGAATAGCTCAACCTCCTCGCTTCAAAGTCCCCAACGGAACGGAACTGCAACTGAAACCGGGTCATCATCTTCAGATTTTCCGAGGTCGGCTCCGATGCGAACCCGAGTCAGCACGTGCCGGTGCACCACAGTAACTGCCGAGTCTTGAATCTTGTTAAATACACATTTTCTGATGTGATGGTAAATCTCCTATTACTGTACATGTATCTAATTATTTTATTCTTAGTATCCAGCAACAAGTTAGACTACTGAGAATAAAAGCAATTTCCACAAAAAAAAAAGAACACATGCCAGTGCCACGCCGTGTTCACGCTGCATCCTCTGGGTCATAGCGTTCCTAATATCTACCCTAGCCTCACCCCCCTTATCCGCATACCGCTGCCTGTCATGTCCCACAGCAATACTTCCTCTCTCACCAATCCAAATCCACACTTTCAGTCTATTTTCACCGCAGCTTTGCAGGCGTACAAGAATACAACAGGGAATGACCTCCCTTCCCACCCACTATTTCACGATCTCACCGCCTGCAACTCCGTCGGCGCCATTCTCACCGTACTTCAAAGCCAACTTCCTGCATATGATCAGCCTGGGACGAGCCAGCCTGAGGACACATCAACAGATTTGTTACACAACACATTAGATAAAATCATCCAGGTTCTCCGGTCAATTAACGCCCGCATTAGCTCGGTCAGTCCAAAGTCGCACTAAACATGCCAGGGTCAAGATCTGATATCTATTTTATAGGTCTATCCTCCTGCGGGGATTATTCCTGCTAGCTACGTCATCATCTTCTCTGTAAGTATCTCTAGGGTATTTTATTTGGGGTATTATCAAATTGATGTCTTTCAGGCGGTAAGGGATTTAGGCCCTGGTCATAGTGCTAGTCAACGTATAGTCGCCGAGCTCTTTCGACTGATCGAGAAGTTCCTCATACGCTTTGAGATATATACTAAGGTCCCACCGACTGATGGGATGAAGGAAACTATGGTCAAGGTCATCGTCGAAGTACTTTCTGTGCTTGCCATCGCGACGAAGGAGTTGAAGCAACGGAAAGCAAGTGAGTTAACCACCAGTGCTGGACGACTCACATTGGCTTATCCATTTACAGAAGTGTTTCTGAAGGCACTTGCTGGGAATACTGAGATTAGGGATGCGCTGAGTCGGATAGAGAAACTGATGCAAGAGGAAGCTCTCCTGCTGGCTGTACCAGCCCTGGATGTGGCACATCGCGTCCATAATGAAGTGTTCAGTGCAGAGCAGCTCCTCCCAACAGATACAATTTCTCACCATCCCGTCCCGACCGCCTCAGGCTCCTCTTCCAATTACCGACCAATTTTCGATGCTGCCTTGAAAGACTTTAAAAAGAAGACAAAGAAGGACCTCCTTGCGCATCAGCTCACAGCCGAACTCGAAAATTGTGACTCTCCTACCGCTATCCTCGACGTTCTTAATAGGAAATACGATATTCAACAATTCATTCAATCGCAGAGCGATGGTCAGAGATCGAAGCAGTGGCTTAACGCCACTGTTACTGTTCTGTGTGCATTTTCTGCGGCCCTAGGCGAGGGTGTTGGCATAGTAAATTTATACATGTTTCCTTGTCAAACGTGTTACCTCTAACATCCAGATCGTAGGTATTCTCACCGGCAAAAGTGATCTTTGCTGGCATCGGCGTCTTCCTTCTGGTGCGTGATTATCTTCATTAGTGCAGACGAATCTGACTCGTAAAGTCTGTAGGCGGCTAAGAATGTTGGCGCGAGCAAAGACATGCTCGTTGGCCTCTTCGACCAAATAGAAACCTTTTTCAAACGTCTTGAGATCTACGTCAACGTACGACTGACTGAAGCGATGAAGAACCTGATTGTAAAGATAATGACCGAGTTTCTCGGGTTCCTAGCTATCGCAACAAAAGAGATCAGAAAAGGATGGGGGAGTGAGTCCATCCGTACGCTGATTTGTCACTTGACCGATCACCCTCAGAAAAATATCTGAAGATGTTGATCGGAAGGACGGATATCGAAGATGTGGCGAAGAAGTTAGAGAAACTGACAAACGATGAGGCGAGGATGGTGAATGCGCAAGTCCTGGCAACTACCGACAGAATGGAAAATACAATTGAGCAAGTCGCTGATGGTACGCAGCACATATTCCCGCTAGTAGTACCATCTCTAACCTCAATGACGGCCCTCTCAGCAACGCAACAGATAGGGAACGATCTCAGTGATCTGAGACGCTGGCTAGAGTCTCAATATACCACTGAAGAACAGATGCGCCAAAATTTTCAACAATGGCTATCTCCTCCTGATTCTTCCATCAATTATGTCACTGCCTACGATGCTTACCACGATGGTACTGCTGTATGGTTTACTCAAGATGACACCTTCCATGATTGGAAGGCTTCAGGTTCTGGGTCATTATTATGGATTCACGGACAACGTATGTTTCTTCCTTGTTCAGCCTCTTTACTCTTGTTGATGCCTCTCACCTGGCTGAATAGCCGGCTCGGGTAAAACTATCCTCTCGTACGTCGCTATCCGACTAGTTATATTCCATTGGTCTCATACCCTCGACAAGCTCCGCGATCATTCACGAATTACATACCACCGCCAACCCGTCTTCTGTCGCCTATTTTTTCTTCGACTTTAAGGATACATCGAAGCAGCATCTTCGTGCCTTACAAACATCTCTCATCATCCAGCTCTATGCTCAGTCCAATGGTTGTTTCAAAACACTTTTCGACTTGTATGATTCACACGACCGTGGTAGCAAGCGGGCCAGCGAGGCTGAACTTTCACAATGTCTCAGAACCATGCTTGTCGTTCTGGGACAAGTTCCAATCTATCTTATCATCGATGCTCTTGACGAGTGCCCCGATAATTCCGAGTCAATTGGGGTGCCGCCCTCGCGACAGAAGGTATTGGAGTTTCTGAAGGAACTCATCGGGCTTCGCCTTCCGAACTTGCACATATGTGCAACAAGTCGCTATGAGTTCGATATCAAAGATTCCCTCGAAAACCTCGCACGGTTCAAAGTACCTTTGCAAGACCAAGAGGGCCAGAAACAAGACATCGATAAATACATCCGCTCGGTTGTTTATTCAGACAAGGAGGTAGTGATGAAGAAGTGGAGTCAGGAGGTTAAAGAGCTAGTTATTAAGACGCTCTCTGAGAAAGCCGGTGGAATGTACGGGTGTCACTCTATGTTCATGACACTTTCTTACGCCATCACCTAGGTTTCGCTGGGTTGTGTGCCAGCTGGAAATCCTGCGAAGATGTCTTGAACACAATGTTGCGCAAGTGCTTAGCGAATTGCCCAAATCTTTAGACGAAACGTATGAGAGGGTGCTGAGGGAAATCCATAAAGCGAACCAAGACGATGTTTATCGACTGTTGCAATGTCTTGTGGTTGCTGTTCGACCTCTTCGCGTCGAGGAGCTCGCACAAGTTCTCGCGGTTGATCTGAAGAACACTGAAAGTATCTCAAGGTTGAAGCCAGGCTTGCGATGGGAGGATGATGAAGAAGCCCTTCAGACATCATGTTCCAGTTTAATTGTTATTGTCAACTCAGGGGCTTCACGGGTTGTGCAATTCTCGCACTTCTCGGTGAAGGAGTTTCTGACCTCGCCTCGCCTCGCCTCCTCAAATAGTGATGTCTCCCACTATCATATATTCCTGGAGACCGCCCACACAACCCTTGCACAGTGTTGCTTAGGTGTCCTGCTGCACTTGCCAGTTGACGATCACACTGACAAAGATTTCACCAGCAAAGACAAAGATAGCAGGGCGGGCGGCTTCGCATTGGCCGGATATGCTGCCGAACACTGGGTCGATCATGCCCAGCTCGGGGATGTGTCTGTGTCATCCCGCTTATCGAAAGGGATGCAAGAACTCTTTCACCCCGACAAACCACATTTTCGGAGATGGCTTGCGTTGCACGACGTGGACTCCCAACCCCCCTTTCGTATCCCTCTGAGGGACTCTTTGGAATCGGCTCTCAAAGCACCAAAGGCCCTCCCCCTGTATTACGCCGCACTGTGCGGATTTCATGACCTGGCAGAGCGACTCATTGTCCAGCATCACCAATATGTGAATACTCGGGGTGGGTATTATATAACACCACTAGTAGCAGCATTATTGGGGAGACACACCCGGGTTGCGGCATTGCTCCACCAATACGGTGCAACCGTGAACATTCCAGACGCTGACGGTTGGACTGCACTACATGTCATATCGTGCAAGGGAGACCTTGAAATGACGCAGTGGCTGATCAGCCATGGTGCGGATACGAATATCCGCCTGAAGGGACTCGGACATACTGTCATGTCTCGGGTTTTCCACCTCAGCACTCCATTGCACATAGCATCGGGATTTGGTCACCCAAATGTTGCTCGGCTATTGCTTGCCCACGGTGCAGATGCAAAGTTGAGGGATAACATTGGGTCGACCCCGTTACACCTAGCTAGCGAGCGGTCTGGGTGGGTTGTTGCGAATGGGGAAAAGGTCGCTATCGCACGGTTGTTACTTGAGCATGGGGCGGACGTAGGGGCGAAGGATAACAACGGCAAGACGGCGTTCCAGATTGCGGATTCTGAGGATTTTAACGAGATGACCAAGTTGCTGATAGAGTACACCTCAAACTGAGAGTGTATTGTAGTGTTTACAGCTCTACTACCTTACTACGCTTTGTTTGAGGATAAGCATCTCACGTCGCTTCCCGTCGTTCTCTGTATTACTTCACGCCACAATACATTACATAAATGAATACCTATGTAGTGTTACGTAGCTTACACGAAGTCAGCGTACACTTATTATAAGCTCAAGATTCCTCGGAATTGCAAACTAACTCCGTGTGCCTGAAGTACGGCGAACGCTACGCTACTGTAAATGCAACTATGCGATTGATAGTAAGGCATGCAGGTACAGCATCACAAGGAACAAGGTGGACAGAACGGTGGGGCATGGCAAAGGGGCGCAACGCCGGAGCGGAGACCAAAGTCCGGAGATACTCTACACCCAAGAACGAGTCAAGACAGGTGTCTCCACGTGGAAGCAAAACATGTGCCACCTCACCAGGAGCAGCACGTAGTCCCTCCAGGACGGAGACATCACCAAGAAGCACGACTACAGTGACCACTTCCTCATTCCGAGAAATGAATAGATCGAGGGTTCATAAGGTGTGGACATGCGGGGAACAGAGTGGTAACGCAACTTTTTCGTTCGCTTCCCTGAACTAGGCAGCAAAGAAAAGAACGCCCGATTGTATCGTCGGCGGCGTAGTTCGGTCAAACGGGAGATGCTTACCGCTGTTTCGACGACACCAGCGTCCGTTTCGTTCATTCTACCTCCGGGCAGAGCGGTCTGCTCTGGGTGCAAACGCAGTTCCTTTGAGCGTGTGGTCAATAGCACGCGTAGCTCGCCCGCGTGTTCATAGTTCAACTTCATACAACAGTACGAGCACTGCGGCGAACTTCGAAAGCGGTAGATCCACAATTCTGGAGGCACGAATCCAGTTTGAAGTAAACAATCCGAGTACCAGTCATGAAAGTGGAACGGGCCGGCAGGGCTGGGATTGCAAGCATGTATGAAAGTACGTACTCAGAGGAATCAGGTTTGTGGCTGAGCAATCGTTGAATGCATGCCCGTGAAATCTCTGAAAGTGTGGAGAGGGCTGGGTCAGAGAGGACTCGGAATCTGTCATGGGCAAGGGTCACGTGTGCCTTGACACAGCCTGACATATCTATATAGCTTGCGTAGACTCATACGTATCTCCGGTCGGCTGGCTTGAATAAACTTAGTTGAAAGAAAGTAGTCGAACAAGCTGTACAGCGACAGGAAACTGTAAAAACAGAACTGCAAGGCGCAACGACAAATGATATATCACAGAAGCCCTCCAAACCCTGATATCGAACACGAAACCAAATCTCACAACATGTACAGCCTAGACATGAACAATAAATCGTGTCATATCTTCTATATCATCGACATCATCTTCGTGTGCCACCGACTGTACGTCCTCTCGGTTTTCGAGGCCGCGCAGCTGGGGGAGGAGCAACTACCTGTACATCATCTTCACCGTCCCCTTCAGCGTCTTCGATATTTCTAGCGCCCACAAAAACGGGAGTACCACCACCGCCACCGTGCGCAAGGAACCCTTTACGCCCACGCCCACGCCCCGTAGCCAAGCCGGTAGTGGTGTAGATATGTGGCTCAATGTCAAATATCAACAAATCTTCTTCAGTCACGCCGTCCAAGTTGCGTAGCTCGTCTAGTGTGCGCCTCCGCAGTCTTGCTCTGTGCACCGCCCTGAGTTAATGGCCCCCCACCCTAACGTGCATGCCGTATAGCTCCTGATCACCTCGCTGCAGGTCCTCTCTCTCGTCGCGGGCGAGCAGCAAGGGATAAATCCGGCACCACCATCGCTAGCGGGTCGTCCTTATTATCAGATTCTCCACTTATTCGGTGTCGCATAGCGGATCGTGTTGGAGGGCGCGCCTTGAGCGGTTTAGGTGCAGGAAGTGGCGATTGTGGGGAGACATTTGTCAAATATTGTGTGCGGCAATTGCTCACCAGCCGGAGCTCGTCGCGAAGGCGTCGGTGGGCGAAGCACAGCTGTCTCCTTTTTAGGAAGTGTAGGCGGGAGCATCACCTTTTCCTCATGAGACTCTTCGGCAGCCGCAGGTACTTGAGGAGGTGTGGGAGGTGACGCGGTGACGGCTCGTCAGGTACTTGCTCAACATCCACATCGGAAGTCATGCGACGAAGTCACGTCTGTCCCATCCACAAAGCTCGGTGGCCAGTTATATATGAGCGCGAAGCTTTCGAATGTCCTGCTTCTGACTGGCACTGGCTTTGAGACTTGGCCTGAGATGAGAAGCTGTTGTTTGTAGACTGGAAAGAAGGGTCTGCAGAGCGGGGGAGTGGGCCCATCAGTCGACGCTTGATTGACTGCACGCCTTCCTTCGCTAACCTATCCACCTCCCTCTTTCGCTTCTCGCCAATAGTGACGGGGCCATCAACTGGGCGTGGGGGTCGCTGAATCCCGCAGCAGTAAATGAGTAATTGGCGCATGGAGGCAGCCGGCCCATATCTGCCAGTGCATTGAGCACCCTCCTTAGTCGCACAGATTTAATCTCGTTCAAAAAAGCTGCCATTTGTCTGCGGGGACACGGATTGTAGGCTGTCAGACGCGCTTCGCCCTAGTTGGCTAGTTGGGACGTTTATCAGAGCCTCGACTGGCGTCCCAGCATGTCGTAGGTGTGCACGAACATCCGAAAAGGACAACTCCACTGCTGCATGAGTTGTTGGTATCCGAGGTAGAACAGGTGGTCTACCTGGTGACGGTGGAGGTGGCAGTGGAGACGGAGGTGAAGGGGGAGGTGGTGGCATTGAATAGGAATGGGAATAGTCTGCAAGGGTCCCTGTTTGTCTCCTCGCCAGCTTTCGGGGATGGAAGAAAACATCGTCATTTACGACTACGAATGGAAAAAAAGTTCCACAGAAAACGCGTACCACTTCACTGAGCCGTCTCACTTCTTCCCGCAACTTCTTGATACTCTGCTTTCTCCTCCTCCCGGATCACCGTCGTTTCCGCCTCGATTTCCCATGCCTGTTCGTGCGCTCTACGATCCTCCATCACAGCAGATAATTCCCGCTCCTTCCCACGCACCCGAATCTCCCCAGAGGTATCTGCGCTTGCAGGGTCGAGTCCCATATCACCCGCATTGACCCTGCGTTTTCCAGCCAAAGCAGACCTGCGAGGGGATGATGCCTTGCTCGTCAAAGGGCCTATCGAACGCTGCTTGCCCTTCTCTTTCCATGACAGTCCCGAAATCACAGCATCGTCACCATCTGTAACGCGCTCACCGCGCCGCCCGTATAGCTCTCCAACAGACTTCGCATGTGATCGACGCGAAATCGGCGTAGGTGACGGAGGGCGTTCCGGGGAGCTCGATGGGCCTGGTAGAAGCACTTCATAGTCAAAGTAGGTGACGGTTGGAAACTGCACATAGCGTGCCATGGGGTGGGATAGTTCGGGGCCCATTGACGGACTGCGAGGGAAGAGAGCGCCTGGCATGGTGATCGATGGCTGACGGCACAGCATGCCGGGAAGGGGCTGCGGTGACAGCTCTTCGTGCGCCTTCTCTTCCTTCTCTTGACCTCTTCCGTCACCTGTACCATCGCTCTGTCCATCTAACGAAGCGTGATCCTCGAGCAACGGTGTTGGTGGACGTGATAAGGGAGGCGTTCGATGGCGGTGGGGGCGAGAAACATTCCGCAAAGGAAGCTTTCGACGATGCGGGGAATGAGAGCGCTGAGAGAGTTGTTCCGCGCTGGGTAGATAGCGTTGGTGAGATTGACGATCCGCGAGGCGGTCGGACACGGCTGTCCGTTTTACGAAACACATGCTATTGCTCTCGCCATTGTTCCAAAGGTCTACCGGGACGTCTATGTCAATAAATTCTGTTAGTTCATCTCGAGTGGGACGACAATAATAAGGCTATGACAACAAAAAACGGACTCACGTAGAGTTCTTCCTCGTGGTTGATCGTCGCTCCCCACAGGCACTTGTACCTCCTTGTGGGCAGCCAAATATATGTGCTACCTCACCGGGGGCCATGCGCAGGCTCCCACAGCATGGCGACATCGTCCAAGAGCGCTACAACCAGAGCGACCACTAGCTCATTCTGCAAGATTGATAGACTGACCGTACGGAGAGTGTCAATATGCGAAGAGCGTAACTAGATTGTGACTTCTTTGTTTGCTTCCTTGAAATGGCAACGAAAGATTTCGCCAAGTTGTCAACGGTTCTGCTCGGTCACACAGCAATGTTAGTAAGCGGGATGGAAAGAGCTGGAAGCTCACCGACATTTTTAAATGGCCAGCGTCCGCTTCGTCGATTTTCCCTCCTGACAAAGCGGTCTTCCTGGATGCAAAACCAGTCTCTTTGGGCGCATGATCAAGAGCGGGCGTAGCTTGCGGGTTGGTTCATATTGTACAACAAAAACTAGTAGTCTCGAGCTTTGAAATAAATAGAGAGTTAAAAACGCTTGAGAATACATAGGTGCTCGAGGATTCAGGTTCGTAGGTGAGCAATGATTGATTACATGCCCGTAAACACTCTGAGAGTGAGTGCGGTAAAGGCTAAGTCTGGTATGTTGAATACAGGTGCAGTCACGAGGGTACAAATGCATGAGTTGTATATGTCGAGAGCGGCGGGCGGCGATGTTGGGGACATTGGTGTGGATGGGGAGGGCTGACTCTCACCGGGCCGCTAACGTGAACCGAACCGTGTCTTGGTAATTGGTAATGCTAGTACTATCACGTGTGGTGGGTTGCAAAATGACAGGGAGTTGCAAAATGCACTTTTTTAAGAGATCGATGCACCTTTGCACCTGATCATTTTGAGAACCAAATACCTTAATGGTAATATTATTTAGATCTTAAGCCGCTTGAGAATAGAGCATGCCATTGGCTTGAGATTGCCTGATCATTGAGCAGAAATCTGTACATTCTGGAAAGAATGTCCTCGGTTTTAATTTCTAGTGAACCTTTTGGCTCAAGCTCTTGGATACATGAGTAATACATTATAACGAAAGGCTGTGAAAAATTTCCAGATGACTCATGCAGCTGGAACGCGTATCGAAGGTTAACATTGGTTTTGCGTGACTTTCTGTGATTCCACTTGATCGGAATTCGAAGTCCGCTTCTCCGCAATGCGACGCAACACGTTTTGTTGAATTCCCAATTCGTGGCCTTTCTCACGGTGCCGAAGCGGAGATGAAACCGGCTACGTGACACACCGTGACAAAATTTTTGCAACTCCCCGATTTTGGCATGTGGCCATCCGGCTTCCCTCCGAGAGGATTCCACAACATCCCATCAAGAAACTGACATTATAGGCATTTAGCTGAGGTCCTAGTCTACTAACCCCTCAGGTCTGATTAAAGAAAAGTGAAGCCGATGTGTTATAATCATCGATTTGCTAAAAATTTTGCAACTCCCCATTTGTGATAGTACAGTAGGTCAATCAACCATATCTTGATTGTCTGATGTACGCAAATCGCAGTACTCCACCGAAGGACTTTCCTATCCTTCTCTGTTGTCCTCATGTCTCAGTCCCCACTCATGGCTCCCCTCTTCTCCAATTTCAGCAATTCTTAATGCTACCTCGAGCGATCATAAACTAACCACAGAGATATTAGGGCTATGTGGGCAAGAAACGCAACACGATGCGGCGCGAGACCATGCCTCGTCACGGGACACAGCGCGGAGCAGAAGGTATGGCTGATGGCGTATCAGTGGTGAATGATAGTTATCAGAGCATCAAGAACAGGTGGTGAAAGCGTGCAACAGAAACGAGTGAAACAGAGCCAGGGCTTCATTTCGAGCAGAGGCGACTGTGACGGCGACCCAAGCCTCAGCGCTTCAGCACTGGTGACGACTACCACCTAGCTCTGGGACTATAGGCCACCTTTACCAACATGACCTACCAGTAGATGCTTCCTATGTTAGTTTATAAGAGTGAGGCTGCAGGTCAAAGTGTGGTAACTTGATCAGTTGACTAAGACTCGGACACTGACAGCGCATACATAAAACTTCGTCACTGTAATTATTAATAATATATAATATAGTATGGCTTCTTTGATAATGTGTGTGATATCTGGACCACTGTAGCCGCACGCTGTTTGTTTTTTCTCTGCTCATGTTTGTCACTTTATCATGTGATCAGCGCGCTTATCGTATTCTCGTGGGATAATAGGATAATAGGATTTTACAGCGCAAAGGCACCGCGAGCGTGAAGCAGTACACAAAGCTAAAGCGCTAAAGACCAGGAGAATTGTCGCATTCTCTCCCTCATCACTCACCAAATCTTCAGTGCGGAGCAGCTCCTCCAAACAGATAACAGATACCATGTCTCAACATCCCGTTCCGACCGCCTCAGGCTCCTCTTCCAATTTCCGATCTATTTTCGATGGCGCCTTGAAAGATTTTAAAGAGAAGACAAAGAAGGACCTCCTTGCGCATCAGCTCACAGCCGAGCTCCAAGATTGCGACTCTCCTACCGCTATCCTCGACGTACTTAATGGGCAATACAATATCCAACAATTCATTCAATCGCAGAGCGATGGCCAGAGATCGAAACAGTGGCTCAACGCCACTGTTACTGTCCTGTGTGCATTTTCTGCAGCCCTAGGCGAGGGCGTTGGCACAGTAAATTTACATAGGTTTCCTTGTCAAAGGTGTTACCTCTAACATCCAGATCACAGGTATTCTCACCGGCAAAAGTGATCTTTGCGGGCATTGGCGTCTTCCTCATGGTACGCAATTTCGTCGATCGGTCCAGACAAACCTGACCATAACCTGTAGGCTGCTAAAGAAGTTGGCGCAAGCGAAGACGCGCTTGTTGATATATTCGATCGAATCGAAAGCTTTTTCGAACGTCTCAGGACCTACGTTAAGGTGCAACTGAGTGAAGCATTGAAGAACTTGGTTGTAAAGATAATGGTGGAGGTTCTTGGGATCCTTGCTATCGCGATTAGAGCGATCCGTCAAAGATTCATAAGTGAGTTGGTCCGTAGGCAGAGTTGTAATTTAGCTCGACTGATCATTCCCAGAGAAATATGGGAAAAAGCTGATTGGAAGGAAGGATATCGAAGATGCCCTTAAAAGGCTGGAGAGGCTATCAAACGACGAGGCTCTTACTGTTGGTGTGCAAGTTCTGGAAGCCACAGAGAACATCGACAATAAGATGGAGATGGTTGTGGATGGTGCGCAACGCGTATTCGAACTAGTCTCCATCGCTAATCTTGGTGACCGCCCTCTTAGCAACGCAAAAAATAGGCGATGAGCTCAGTGATACGAAACGTTGGTGATCTCCTAAATCGTCTGTTGTTAGCTAGTGTCTCACGCCACCATAGGACGACAGATACGAGGACAACTGCAAACCTGGCTATCTCCTCCAGATCCTTCCGTCAATTATAACACCGCTCGCGATGCTTACCACGCTGGCACTGCCGCATGGTTAACACGAGACCTTACTTTCAAGGATTGGAAAGCGTCAGATTCTGAATCCTTCCTATGGATTCACGGAAAACGTATTTCTTTCCTCCTTTCGCCTCTTTACCCTCGCTGATGCCTGCCCCCCTGGCTGAATAGCCGGATCGGGTAAAAGCATCCTTAGGTATGTCCCCATCCAACAGGCCATGTTCCACGCAACTCATCCTCAACAAGCTCCACGATAATACATGATGTAAAACCTGTTCCCCCGGCCAAGACCCCCTATGTCGCCTACTTTTTTTTCGACTTTAAGGACGCATCAAAGCAGGATCTTCGTGCTTTACAGTCTTCTCTCCTCATCCAACTCTGTGCTCAATCTGATCATTGCATCCAACCTCTTCTCGATTTGTATTCTTCACACCATCACGGTAGTCAGCAACCCAGCGAGAGGGCACTTTCAGAATGCCTCAGAAGCATCCTCATTAAAGTTCTGGGAGAAGTTCCAATCTATCTGATCGTTGATGCTCTTGACGAATGCCCCGACATCTTGAAGGCAAATGGAGTGCCACCCTCGCGTCAGAAGGTATTGGAGTTTCTGAAGGAACTCGTCGAGCTTCGCCTTCCGAACTTGCATATATGTGCAACAAGTCGCTACGAGTCCGATATTAAAGATTCCTTCGAAAACCTCGCACGGTTCAAAGTTCCGTTGCAAGCACAAGACGGCCAGAAAAAGGACATCGCTAAATACATCCGCTCGGTGGTTTATTCAGACAAGGAGGTGGTGATGAAGAAGTGGAGACACGAGGTTAAAGAGTTGGTTATCAAGACGCTCTCTGAGAAAGCAGGTGGAATGTACGGACGTCACTCAATGTTCATAACAGTTTCTTACGCCATCACCCAGGTTTCGCTGGGTTGTGTGTCAACTAGCAACCCTGCGAAAATGTCTTGAACACAATGTTGAGCAAGTGCTCAGCGAATTGCCAAAATCTTTAGACGTGACGTATGAGAGGATGCTGAAGGAAATCGATGAAGCGAACCAAAAAGATGTTTATCGACTTTTTCAATGTCTTGTGGTTGCCGTTCAACCACTCAGTGTCAAGGAGCTCGCACAAGTTCTTGCGGTTGATCTGGAGAACACTGAAAGTATCCCAAGGTCGAAGCCAGGCTGGGGATGGGACGACGAAGAAAAGGCCCTTCAGACACTTCAGACATTATGTTCCAGCTTAATTGATATTGTCGACACACATGCTTCACACCGGGTTGTGCAATTCTCGCACATCTCGGTGAAGGAGTTTCTGACCTCACGTCGCCTCGCCTCCTCAAATAGTGATGTCTCCCACTATCATATATCCCTGGACACCGCCCACACAACCCTTGCACAGTGTTGCTTAGGTGTCCTGCTGCACTTGCCAGTGGGTGGCCACATTGACAAAGATTACACGAAGTTCGAACATACCAGCAAATACGAAGCTAGCATAGCGGACGACTTTCCATTGGCCGGGTATGCTGCTCGACACTGGGTCGATCATGCCCAGTTCGAGGATGGGTCTGTGTCATCCCGCTTGTCGAAAGGGATGCAAGAGCTCTTTCACCCCGACGAACCACATTTTTGGAGATGGCTTGCGTTGCACGACGTGGACACCCAAGCCCCCTTCAGTTACGACCAATTTGAACCGCTTCGCAGAGTACGAGTGGGCCTCCCACTGTATTACGCCGCACTGTGTGGATTTCATGACGTTGCAGAGCAACTCATTCTCCGGCGTGACCAAGATGTGAATACTCGGGGTGGGTATAACGCAACACCCCTAGTAGCAGCATTATCAAGGAGGCACTTCCGGGTTGCGGCATTGCTCTGCCAACGCGGTGCAGCCGTGGACGTTCGAGACGCCGATGGCTGGACTCCACTCCATGCCGTATCGAAAAAGGGAGACCTTGAAATGGCGCAGTGGCTGATCAGCCATGGTGCGGATATTAATATCCGATCGGAGCTACGATCCTTCCCCTTACACCGCGACACTCCATTGCACATAGCATCAACTTGGGGTAA
>QFDX01000704.1:0-26156 GCA_003315875.1 Lactifluus piperatus | reverse complement strand
CGTCCCGAAAACCCTCAATGAAACATTTGAGTGGTTTCTGTGGACACAGGAGAACATCTTGGCTTCATGTCTAGGTATGTCCGATCTTCAGGTAAAATGACCGACGGTACCCATTCAGCGTTGCGCTGACAATACCGAAGTGTGACTGCCATCTTTCTGTATCTCTTCGCAGCGTACCTTGACAAGCATCCCCCGGTTATCCTCAGGCTCAACGACAACGTTTGCCTCGTAGCGGCCACTGCAACATGTGCGCGTGACGTGTCTTTCATCAAAGCGATGACGCGACAAATATGTAGTGCGGAATGCCGCGCACGATGTCCATGTTCATTGGGCACACTAACCCCCTGTTAGTCCGTCCAGTATGGTGGAGTAAAAAATGCTTTGGTTTTCCATCTGTGATAAGTCTCATATGATCCATTTCATTATCCGGCTGACTTCGTATGTTTTTCGATTGAGCCTTGGTCTACTGGTAGTACCCAAAAACATGCGGCAGCAAACACCGTCTAACGCAAACGCTGAAGCGCGAAGTACTCCGCCAACTCATTCTACCCCATCCACAGTACCTGGCTCGCGATGGCCTTTTTTTTGTTTATTTCATTTACTGCCTTATTCATGGATTCTAGCCTATGAATCTGGATTCTGTATAAGATAAATGCATCAACCGAATGTAATGCTGTCCGTTTTATCTTTAAAATATCCCCTCGCATGCTATTTCGGATCCCCGCTCGCCTTAAATGAGTATGACGAAACTACACTCTAGGATGTGCCTCCAAAGCTCGCCTAGGAACTGATAGACTCCTCCCGCACACCGTTGGGCTCTGCTACATTGACGAGATTCTCGCCACTGCGAGTACCCACCGTAGCTGTCTCCTCCCGCGGCAGCAGATCGCGGAGCTCCAGGATGCGGATATCAGAGTGCCCATCTACTGGTCCATATCATCCGGTGGGGCAGCAGGTGACGCACTGCCGCCAGATCCCAGGCGAAATGGTTATCCAGCGTAATGTGTATCATTCGCGGTTCGATCTGCGGAAATGGCGCGCGGGTGGATAATCCAACGTAATACGATCTGAGGGTGACCGTGTCCTGTCCGGAAGTTTACAAGAGCTCCTTACAGCTTCATCTCTGCAGAACTTCGGGCTGTTGAATTTGCCTGACGACGGCTGGCCGTTTGCGTCTGCACTTCCAACATCACCCCTCAGCGCAAGCGGTGTATGGTTGTGGCTCCAGGAGACGTCGGATGTTTCTTATGAGGGCTGCTAGTATCCATTTTGAGAGGCTTAGGATAGAGGTGAGTGGCCTTCTCTCGGTTTGACCTTGTGTTGATTTGCGTCTTCTGGGTTTTTGGCCGCTGGTGTGACATGGTTGCCGTGGTTACCATTCTTTTCTCTCCTCGTCGGTGCGTCCGTCTTTTCCTAGGCTTAGCCTTGCATTCACCCATGCATCCGACAGTGGATGTCTTGCCTCAAGGACGGCTTTCGAATTGGCGGCGTTAGGATAGGGCATCGGTGTTGGCCTTTGGGCATCCAATAGCGTCTGCCTGCGTCACGCTGGGACTATGTGCCGCACTAGCGGGGCATGTGTGCTTTGAGCGTCGCGTGTGCCTTCGTCATTGAGAGATGTCCTTATGATGTGTTTGGGCCTTGTAAAGCGGACGACGATGTGGTAGGTGAATAGCAGTGGGATAGTGGTCAGTGATTCATGTTGGCGCTTTTCGTATTCTGACAGGGAAGTAGGATGTTTGAGTAGCGGCAAGGAAGGAGGAGCCAAGCGGTAGCGGCAGCGGCGGAGATGGACCACGCGGCCACTGCAGCGGGGAGTGGGGGGAGCGCAAGGAAAGGAGCAGTGGCGGGGCAGGCCAACCAGGGGCATCGAGAAGGATCGAGTGGCTGCAACACCAAAGGCAGATTACACGATGGCAGAGAGCACAGGCCAGGCAGGAGCAGCAGCGAGCGGATAAGGGCAAGCCATATGGTGGCAATGGAGAATACGGACTACTAGAATGAGGCCACGACAACGGCAGTGGACCAAGCAATCAGTGGCTCCAGCAAGCGCGGGGAGGGTGGTGGGTGAAGTGGCAGAGGCAGGCCATGGGACAGGCACTGCTAGCGAGAATGGCGAGGTTGAGCCAGGCAATGGCAAGGCAGGCCATGCAGTGGCGGCGATAAAGGTGGACTACGCGGCGGCAGAAGCGAGCGCATGGAGTGCCTGCCAAGTAGCGGTGGGAACGAGCGCGGACAGGCGACCAGGGGAGGTACCGAGGGCAAGGCCGGGCTCCATAGGCCATATGATGCTGTCGTGCCGATGTGTGGGTCATGTATGAACAAGGTTATACCCAATCGAATACAATACCTTGAATGGAAAGTGAAGTGAAGTACTTGCTAATACCTGACTTGGGTTCTGCTCCAAGGCCAAGCCTTGACAAAATTCCCAAAATCGGTCATACCCTGCCATCCGCATCCGCCTTCCCGGGCCGACGTTTGCAAGTGCAAGGCCGCGGCGGCGACTTTGGACTTGCTGATGTCATCTGGTGTCTCTGGCCCCTCTTCTCTTTTACTCTGACAAGCTAAAGTTCCATGCCTCCGGACTTGAGCTTGTCTCTTTTATTCTGATGTTCTCACCTTTTTGTACCGTGCCGCCAAACTATCCCACTCCTTGCTCATGTCTACTACCTCTTCATTGAGTCGACTCTTACAACCTCGCACCAACATCTACATCGTCAAAGGGAAAAAGAGGCGTGGCGCCACTGGCTGTTACTCAGGCCTTGGGCTCAAGCTTGTGCTCCCGCCACGTGTTACCTCTAAAAGACTGCACCATTGTTGGCAATACAACTAACGCGTGCTTCTCCATCGACACGTGCAGTTCTGGTTTTCTTTTCTATTTTGCTTTCCTCGGGAAAATTAGCTTCAGGAACGCACTGCGGATGGACATGGACTTGATGATACTATCCAACAAGGCACTATCTACCAACATCAACTTAATTATTAACGTCTAACGCTATATCAATCATGTCACAGTAATGGTAATGAGTGTAAGTCCGTCCTTAAATTCATTCGCTCTCAAAGCATGCTTTCCCTCATCAGTTGACGTTTCTCTGATTAGTTTAGATGCGCATATATTCCGCACTGCCCACCAAAAGATTATTGGGGAATTCATGAGCTTGAAGAGCGCTCACCTGTAGTGCGTTAGTTTATTCGCATGTGGGCATTCCTCAAATGCCGCATAAGTTGACACTCTTCTAGGGGGTTGTACTTGCAATGTTGTTCGCAACTGTGTGTATCACTACCTGGACAGCCCGTTCGAGGGAGTCCCAATGGCGAATCCGTAAATCCTGCGCAAATGCTGCGATGCTGCTGGGGCTATGCGGGGACAAACAAGCGGGGCAGGTTTCAAGATGGATCAAGTTTGAGAAGGGGCCAGCCCCCGCTTTGTGACTTTGACTTCTCCGAAGGCGACAGTCCTCCCTTCGTCAGCAGTCAAGTTGTAGTGCTTGCCCGGCTGGTTCCCGCAGTGCGCTGCCGTGATGAGCAAGTAACGATATCTATTTGGGCAGTTTCAGCTGTCCTTATATATACTGATGCCGACAGAGAATGTGGACGTAGGATGTAAAGGGAAAGGGAATGTGGTAGGTTAGGACAGAGAGAAATTCTAGTCCCGTTAGTGGTTGTGGCAGCAATATATATAATAGGTTGTGGGTAGTGTATGTGCCTGTAGATTTGACGGTGTTTGTGGTGGATGAGTGGGCCAGTCAGACACAATCCTGGGAGTTACCCGGAGGACGTTCGAGCGGGCATCGGTACCAATCCCGGGCCGGTGCTTTCCACGTCACCGCAATCTGTGTTCTCCGCTGACCGTCCGTGACGATGCTGTCGTTTGTCGTCATAGTGTCGAAGTCCGGCCAAGGACTCGGAGTAGTCCAGTTTGCTTTCGAGTTACATGGATCTTCCACAATAGGGTCAATTCAAAGGACGAAAGGACGTGATTGGATGTGACGTTTTTGGGCATATACCCTTTCACTATTCCCGAATAACTGGTTGGCACAGCAGTGACCTTTACTGCCACTCGGCTCCACGGGTAGTACTATTATCAGAGCATTGTAGCGTCCACTTGACACCACTCCTAACACGATATTGTCTTCACTTTCAAATCGCATTTGTCACGCCATTGGTCAACATTGATCTCTATTCTCTTTCTCGCAGACGATTGTTTTTTTCCTCGCCACCAGGTAACGCTCATGCTTCATTCCGCATTTCCTCGCCCCTTCTCTGGATGCCACTTCGTTTTGGACCCCATATGTCCCCGAAATTTGAGAAACTACCTGAGCGAGATCGCCTCGCCTTGCATTCGAATACTCCACGGATCCGACAGTGCTTTCTAAGTCCTTTCCTCTTTACTCCCATCTCTGCTCCCTCAAACCCTGAACAAAGTCAACAAGCCATCTTGCGTCGCAGCTCTCCTAAAATCGCGGGCGCCACTCGACTGCGTTACACTGATTATGTATACCCTTCCGTCTAGCTTGAAAAGCTTGTATTCCACAATCTCAGATGGGAGATACTGTGACTAACTTGGTCCAAGGTTATGCACCACAGAGGTGCGTACTGCCACGCTGTTCCTCACCTGCATGACTCACGCATATGCAGCTGAAGTACTAGTACGGCGGTTGATATCAGCAGAACGTGAGATCGATGTTGATGGCATGTATGATGAGTAAACTTCGTTCCATCTCCAGGTTCTCTCGATACAATACTATACCGGCCATCAGCACCGCTGAGGAGTTCGTTCGCATCATAGTTACTAAATCTGCTACCACCCAGAGGGCCCGCTCTCCGTCTATTCTCTTCAACGGTATCCCAGACCTGCTCGCACATCGAGCGCACTCTGCAACGGCCTATCAACCACTGGCTCATCCAGCTCTACCTGCGGAGGCGTCAACGAGACCTTGGGCTACTCATACACGACGGATCGAAGCGTGTGGCTGGCTCAGTATGACCCCTTCGCTCCATGTGCCGCGCGCGATGACCGTGAAGAGGTGCTCGGACTTAGGGAACAATTGGAGCACAAACGATGGGTCGCTGTGCTAAATAATAAGGCACTACATTTATTATCAGATGCATCCACTCGACTACGGGAGAGAAAGCATTGTCTCGTTCGTGACCTCTACCCACACATTGACGTGTTGGCATGTATTAGAAAGGGGTAGGCGGCTCTGTGCGCTGAAATGGACTTGTGTGAAACCCCCCATCGTTACATTGTTATGTACTCAAATTATTCCAATCGGGGGGTAAATGAAGCCAGAAAACGAGTCCAACGTCCTAAATCTGCTACATATCCTCGCATCCTCCCTAGGGCAACCTAAATAGTATTTATACCAGTGCTCTAAGAAAATGCATATTTTAGAAGTTTGTATAGTAATATCATGTTGAATCATACCTCAGTACTTAGTACGCGCCATACTCCGACAATAATTCCACAATCCCCCGAGATCCGTTCCTTAACGCCACCTGAGCTGATGTCCGACCTTCATCATCACACACATGAACATTTGCTCCCTTTTCGAGTAGTAGCTTGACAATCTCAAGATGACCAGCGTCTGATGCGAGATGCAATGGAGTACCAAGGCCAGGCATGTTTGCGTTGACATCGGCGCCTTCGTCAAGCAACAGCCGCGCGACCGCCAAATGACCGTATCGTGATACGATGTGCAACGGCGTCCACCCATGCTTGTCCCTACAATTCACATTCGCACCATGCTGAATCAGCAACTTTGCAACTTCAGGTCTCCCTACACTTGAAGTTAGATGCAATGCAGTGCGGCCAACTGTATTCTGTTCTTTGACATCTGCGCCGCGGCTAAGTAATGTCCGTACTACCTTGAGGTCCCCTTCTGCAGATGCAATAAGCAACGAAGCGCTCGGGCTGTCAAGCGAGGTTACGTCTTTACGGCCGCCTGTTGATGCTTTCATAATGTTGGAGTTAGCATCTTGTAGTCCCGTGTACATCGCCGTCTTGCCTTTAGTGGCCATGCCAGACAGATATGGTGGCAGTGGTGTGTTCCTCTGCACGCTCAAGAAGCTCTCGACCTCGACGCAGAAATGCCAATGTCTACTGGCCAGATCAAGTGGGGTCTTGTTTTTTCCATTCCTAATGTTGGCATCTGCGCCAAACAGGATAAGAAGTTTAACGGTCTCAAGAAACCTGTGTCGTGCTGCTAGGTGGAATGGTGTACAACCGTCTTTATCTTTTGAATCCACAATTGGGGTTTCCTTGTCCTGGCTCTCCTTGTCGATCTCTGCACCGCGCCGGATGAGCAGCTCAACGACCTTGGAATGGCCATTTTCTGCTGCTAGGTGCAATGGTGTACGGCCGTCTTTATCTTTTGAATACACATTTGGGGTTTCCTTGTCCTGGTTCTCCTTGCCGATCTCTGCACCGCGCCGGATGAGCAACTCAACAACATCGGAATGGCCGTTAGCTGCTGCTAGGTGCAATGGTGTACGGCCGTCTTTATCTTTTGAATCCACATTTGGGATTTCCTTGTCCTGGTTCTCCTTGTCGATCTCTGCACCGCGCCGGATGAACAACTCAAAAACCTCGGAATGACCGTTAGCTGCTGCTAGGTGCAATGGGGTCTGCATTTTCGCGCAAGAGGCGCTTATATTTGCGCCGTGGTGAAGTAACAGAACCACGTGATTGAGATGCCCTGACCGTGCTGCAAAGTGTAATGAAGCCCTGCCGTCATCATCTCTGGAATTCACATTTGCGCAATGCTCGATCAACAAGCACGCAGCATCGATTTCCCCAGCATCAGATGCCAGATGCAATGGGGTTTTTCCACCCACTGTGTGCATGTCGACGGTTGCACCATGGTCCAGCAGTTGTTGCATGATATCGAGATGACCAATTTCTGAGGCCGAATGTAATGGAGTGAAGCCTAGATTGTCACATGCATCCACAGCTGCGCCGTTTTGGATCAACAACTGCACGACATCCAGATGGCCATATCGTGAAGCTATCTTCAAAGCGGTGCAGCCATTGTTGGCAGGGGAGTCCACAGCAGCGCCATTGTCGAGTAACAGCTGCACGATATCTAAATGGCCACATGATGAAGCTGATTTCAATGGGGTCCCGCCCTCGTTATCACGGGAGTCCACTACAGCGCCATTCTCGAGTAAGAGCTGCACGATCTCTAAATGGCCGCGTGCTGAAGCTGACCTCAATGGGGTCCAGCCGTCGGTGCCACGGGAGTGCACTGAAGCGCCGTACTGAAGTAACAGCTGCACGATATCCATATGGCCGCCTGTCGAAGCTGACCTCAATGGGGTCCAGCCTTTGTTATCACGGAAGTGCACTGCAGCACCGTTCTGAAGTAACAGCCGCACGATATCCAAATGGCCGCATGCCGAAGCTGACTTCATTGGGGTCCAGCATTTGTTATCACTGGAGTCCACTTCAGCGCCGTTCTGAAGTAACAGCTGCACGACATCCAAATGACCGCGTGCCGAAGCTGACTTTAATGGGGTCCAGCAGTTGTTATCACGGGAGTCTACCGCAGCGCCATTCTGAAGTAACAGCTGCACGATATCCAAATGGCCGCGTGCCGAAGCTGACATCAATGGGGTCCAGTCGTTCTTGTCACGGGAGTCCACTGCAGCGCCACTCTCGAGTAACAGCTGCACGATATCCAAATGGCCGAATCGCGACGCAAAATGCAATGAGGTCGGCCAGTTGTAGCGACGGGAATACAATATGCCATTATCACTAGGGTATTCCACTCCAGCACCATTATCAAGTAACAGTCGCACGATATCCAAATGGCCATATCGCGAAGCCGACTTCAATGGGGTCCAGCCTTGGCGGTCACAGGAGTTCACATATACACCAAAACGTAGGGATACTTGTCCAACCTCCGCTTTTTCTGCGCGCGACGCCACATCCGTTGCGATCTCGCCGTTTCCGCCATGTATATTGGCGTCTGGCTGCAAATTCAATAAGAATTTAACAATGTCAAGACGCCCTCTGTGTGATGCGAGATTCAACGGGCTCAAGCCCTGGTCGTCTACGGCATTTGCGTTCGCGCCATGCTCAAGCAAGAGCAGGGCGATGTCGAAATACCCCTTCACCAGGGAAGCATGTAATGCAGTGCCGTACGTGCCTCCAAACGCATCGGTGTTCACCGGACAGCTGGCCATCAGGTGTTCTACAACACCACGGAAACCGGACAACGAAGCATAATACAACCCAGCTGCTTCCGGATCCGTTGGGCGCTCGCTCGACATGTGTTCCACCCAATCCCAAGGTCGATCCACGTCGAATATCCACACCCATGTTGCGAAATGTGGCTTGTCTGGGTCAAACAGCTCCTCCATAAGTTCTTCAATGCTTGACGACACATTCTTGAACTGAGCATGCTCGACCCAGTATTGAGCTGCGTAGATCGACAGTGGAAACTCCTTTATCCTTTCTTTGTCAACTTGGTCATCTATTCGGAGTAGCGTGCTCAGGCAAGCTTGTGAGAGGATCAGATGTGCCGCTTGGGGAAGGATGTGATAGCTGGAGAGATCCTCCCCTGCTTTGGTGAGGCGGCCTGATGTCAAGAATTCCTTGACAGAGAAATGGGAAAATTGGACGATTTGTGACCCATTCACGTTTACAATCGAGATTAGACTTGAACATGCCAATAAAACAGCTTCTCGAGAGTCCTCCCACCGCCAACCAGGATCATATTCTGGGTGCATGCCGGGCTCGAAGCGGATGGCAAGAATCTCCGCAAGCTCGTCAACCCGAAGAGGTCGGATCGCCACAGTAAGACATTGCAGGAGCCGATGCGCATATTCTCGGTTTCTTGGAAGAATCCCTAACAGAATACGCTCATACGTTTCATCCAACGTATCGGGTAAATCATGCAGAGCGTCAGCGAGACTTGCGGGAAAGCATTGACGGAGCACTTCCAGCTGACAGGCAATCCATCGAAACCTATTTGCCTCGCATGAGCAACTAAAAAGGTGGTATGATGGTCACAACTTACATTCCGTCAGCTTTCCGCACAAGTGTACCGACCACCAATTGTTTATCCTCCGCTCTCCATTTCTTCATCCTCCGGTCGGAGTGAACAACCGATTCAACGTAGTTCCTAATGGCCTCTCTCTGTCCATTCTCATCGTGAAGGCACACAGGGTGGGAAGCCAACGGCTCGAGACTAGATAAAATATCCGCTTCGGGACGACTCGTCAAACATAGACGAAGATTTGAGAGCCGTAGGCTGAGAAGCTCCTCTACAAGTTTCAAGACGTGTTCGCGAGGGGACTCCACGCCAGATGTGTTTGGACATTCGTCCAGGGCATCGATGATAATGTAAATCGTGGGCGCTTCGGGGAATGACAGCATCTTCACCAAACATTGCTGAAGTTGATCATCGCCAGGCTGGCGAAATCCAGAGTTATGCCTGGAATATAGGTCGGAAAGAATGCTGCTGCAACGAGCAGAAGTAGAGCTGAGCTGGGTAAGGAGGGAAGTGAGCAATCCATGGACGCCTTGCTTTGCGATTTCTCTAAAATCGAAATAGTAATATGCCATGAGGGCTGATCCGGTGTGAGAAGTTGCTTCGGTTGCTTCAATGATTGTGGAGCTGATTAATCATTTCAATCAAGCTTGGATGACATGATTGATGAGGTACATACCACAACAAACTCTTCCCAGATCCCGCTACTTTGTCATGATGCAGTGGCAGCCAGCCATCAATATTTGTAAGATTACAAGCCGAATCGCCACGCACGTTTACCATATATCCACAAGAGTGGTCCCGAACTTCTCCATTCCTCAAAAACACCCTCGACAAACCACGTGCCAGTTGCAGGCCCATTCTTACAGAGTCCCCGTGCGATATTGTGGTTTTGCGACGGATCTGGAGGGGAAAGCCAACTTCGCATGTCTTTTTGTAACTTCTCGTCTAACAGGATCACAGTTCAGGTCATTCAATAAGTAAATCCCAGGGTTACGTACCACCCATGACCCCACGGAGAGTCAGAGTTTGGGCCATCCGAGATTCTTCGTCGGTGAGCTGTGCCAACTTCCGTAGCACAGCCTCGATCTTACTTTCTCCGGATAATTTCTTTACGAATTTCCCTACAACATGTCTAGAGATGAAATACTTGAGGGAGAGGATCTACTCACTGAAACGGCCCAGGCGTATCTCCTTGGTTGCTAAGGCAAGCACTGACAGTACTTCCACCATAATCTGCACGATGATATCGATCATCGCAGGCGTGAACTGGACTTCGGTGTAAATATGTAGTCGTTTCAGGAAATTCCCTACACGGTCAAAGATCTCTACAAGGGCGTCATAACTCGTAGTGACACCGCAAGCAGCCTGATCGAAGGAGCTGTGAGGAAAATGGAATCGAAAGTGAGAGGGAAACACACAGCCAGGAAGACATTGACTCCGGCGAAGATTGCTTTCGCAGGTGGAAACGGTGCCTGAAAAGGGTGGCGTAAAGTTGGAATGGCTAAAAAGGGATCGACTCAATGGTGCTTACGAAAACAAGGGCCTCGCCAAGGGTACCAGAGAACACACGTAAGAACTGGAGCACTGGGCTGAGGCAGTTGATCAATTTGCGATGTTCGTCCCGATACGCTTTGAATGTCTGTGCTTTGTCTTGCAGTAGCTGAGAGATAGCATCGACAGAGTCACAATTTTGAAGCTCGTCTGCGAATGGGTTAGTTGTGAGATTTATGCCAGTCTGCGTGGCATAGTCGGACAATGCTTTGGAGATCAAATGAAAGTTATAAGATGAAGATGTTGTCTCGGGCATGGAGCTAGGAGATGGAGTATGTGTAGTGTTTGACTTGTGAGGGGTGTATAGACGGTGGTGAGGGATCTGGGGTAGTTGGCTAGTGCCGAAGGGTGTATAGCCTTTGATATCTGATATGCCCACGGTCAAGTGACTGGATATGTGATGATCATGATAGACGCGGACGGCTCTTGATCTTATTACCTGCCCCGAAGAGATACCTCAGGCTAAGTTAGTAGGAACGGAAATGCTCCTCATACCGAATTGGCAGTAGGCTATTCTAGCAACGAACCTTTAGGATTGCTCGCCTCGGGTTTCTTGCCTCGGACGTTCTTATATACCTGTTGGAAGTTCAGAATAAAGTATTGCGCTTTACCGGACTTATTATAAGCGTCTTCTGTAGTTAGGTGATTGGGGAGGCCATCTTAGATTCTGAAAATCATGGTCTCACATCCTGACGGAGGTCACTCCTCCTGAATCGATTCTTCACAGTAAACTAGTTCGCTATATAATGGGTGAGCGGAATACCAAGGCTCTGTAAATCGCGACTGTCCCGAATAGTGATATGGTGAGCTCAGTGCGGAAGAAGTCATTATTGGGATACAACATCTGATGGGAAACATGACAGGCACAAACAAAGCAGTGCATATAGAAGTGTGGACCAGACGCCTGATCTGCGAAACGTAGCCAGACGGTGGCATCGACAGAGAAAAGGGGCAGGAGGACTTAACGCTGTGACTTTAAGAGTTCCTGCCAACGAAATCACACCACCCACAACTGGTGTTGAGTAAAGTTCGCATCCCCGCGGCAAAATAAATGGACCCTAAACCATTAGGATCAAGGAACGTGATGGGCCAATAGGCTTTCCAGTTTTCGCGCCATACCCAGCACCTTTTTGAGGTACAATGAAATAGACCTCACGACATCCGTAATCTCAAGATTCCCTATGAACTTGAACTTCAGGGCTTGAAAATGCGGATCATCGTCGTAGTATGAGTCGGGAAGACTGCACAAGTCAGAGGTAAGCATCGCTACCGGCGATTATAAAACCTACATTGGAGCGCCGAGATCGCGAAGCCGACTTTCTTCCCATAGCTTGGCATCTCGCATGAAGCGAAAGCATGACATCCCAACTTCAGCAAGACGGGCCTGCTCTTCTGGGGTTAACGATGTATGATGCAGCCGTTGACTACCGTGTTTTCCATGGGCCCAGGGAAAGTAGATCCGGAGGTAGTGGTGTAATTGATATGATTCTTCGGCATGCGTCCACAGGTAAAGCACGTGCTAATACGAGTGAGCATGGGATCTTACGCAAAGTGGGGCGAGCTAAATGCATGCACCATACGAATGGTTTGTTCCATAATACAAATGAAAATGCGGCGTGTCGCATCGAGCCGTTCTGGCTTGAGGAGCTTCTTGATAGCATCCTTATCCGATTTCTCCAAAACGCGTACTTTAGGATTCGGTCGTGTTTCATAAAATCGTTGCCATATCAGTGCCCACTTTGCGTGCTCACGGGAAAACTCGCGGGCACGTTCAACTTGAGATAGAATGTCAAGCAAATCGGGGACGTGGTTGAAAGACAATGTGGGATGAAGGATGCCCTGAGCTGCATACAGCAGGGAGTCCAGAGGAGGTTCAGCCTGAGCGGAGCCACGAGGGACTCTGAGGTCGATAAGGCCTGAGCTTTCAAAAGTAGTTGAGTTTACCCCGCGAATCAGTGAAACCGCACCCACCAAGAATTTTTGTGTGTTCCGCTTCAGTGTGATGTGTTTTCCGAAGTAGGGTCTCCAGTTCTTCTGGACCCATTATCCGTAAGTTAGTTGATAGACCTAGTGGGAGAGACTCGGATATGCGGACGGTAATTAGCTGAGGGTTTGGTGTGATTACATAATATTTATAAAGCGCACGTGCAAATCCCGTGATCGTGTGTGGGATGGCGACCACGTGACCACACAAGGTGCTGCGGCAACTGGCAACCTTTCGTGGCTGACCCAAAGTTCAGTACGTTCAGTGCCTATTGTCACCGAAGGCTTAATTAACTCTTCCTTGACTACCCACTTTACTTGGCTCAACACTTTATACTCGCAGCTGCATTTATACTATCTTCATGAAGCCCACCATCACTGCAATCCACGGTAGACATGACCACTGGCATTTCCTCTTGGTCGCTACTTTTGATATCCAACTAGTTTCACCTCGTCCTCAAAATCTTCCCAAAATCGTGATCGGAAAGGCACATCAACGATCCGATCGATCACAGAGCAAAGCATCGATGGAGCATTGCGGCACCCTTACGATGATCCGCCCATCTTGGCTTGGTAGATGACGATGATTGCACAGCCCGCCTTATCATCTACTTGCCCCTTATCATTACACGAAAATGAAACGCTCTTCTCGCTTGTGCAGTACGTTCCTGGATGCGCCGCCCCGGAACGAACTGTTTACAGCGCATAGATGAACGGTGCCACGAAAATTGAATAGCACGAGGAGATTAGTCCCTTATCTTCCACGCCAACCTCACACATCTCTCTGTTCCTGTTCAGATCCGCGACTCGGAGCGTCCCCATGGGTAGCCCCTTTCTGCGATAAGGCATCTCCATTGCCAATCAGGGAATGTGAACACTGTAAGCAAACTGATCAGGTGGGTGACGGTGCGCGAGTGAACCCGAGTTTAGGCAGTCAATTCACGTAGTAACGTTGTAACGTTCGAGGAGGTGGTTTTTCCCGTGCTTTGGAAGGCGGTGGCAGGTTACTTGACTTGTGCACAGAGACCCCCCACTGGCATTACGACTCGAATAAACCAGATAAGGGAGCGCAGCGCGCTAAAGAAACCTCAGAAGAGACTTGCACGCGTAAGTGGGAAAAGGGGTGCAGCAGCAGCGTATTGGTCTATATCCATGATGATATCCATGACGATGAGTGACAACAAATGCAACATGTACCCCCCACAGAACACTACAAGAACACCCAACACAAAAAAAAAAGAAAAGAAAGGGGAAAACAGCAAAAGAGAGCGCTAACATGCGCACCCGCCCGATTCATCTTCACCCTGCACCTGCGATAGATCGATATTCCCTGGCATACTGTCAAATGCATGCGAGCCACTACGAACCACTGCCGCCGCTGTCGATCTGGTCTTGGATGATGATGACGTCTTGGGTTTTTCATCGCCCCATAGCGAAGGCGTATCGATAATTCGTTCAACGACCTCACTAAACGCCTCGGTCACCCCAACCGCCGTCTTCGCAGACGCCTCCACAAACAAGCATCCCATGCGCGCTGCAAACGCAGCTCCTTCCGTCGTAGGCACTTGACGTGAATATTCCTACAATAATGCGCGTCGAGGGGAAAAGAATATTTTGTTTTTCGGTGAACGTTTAAGAACGTGCGCGGGAAACTGGGCGGGCAGGCGTACCTTGTCTAATTTATTTCCGACTACGATCTTTACGACTTCGGGCGAGACGTACGACTCGAGCTCACTCAACCAGCGCGGAAGCGCCTCGAACGATTCGCGATTCGACACGTCGTAAACTGGTTATGACGCCAAACCATACACACACACCACATCAGTTGTGACTTGTGTGAGGGGATTGCGGAAACGGAACGGAATGGAACACACACCGAGGATGACACCCTGCGCACCACGATAATACGATGCAGTGATGGTACGGAATCGTTCTTGACCTGCAGTATCCTGTGTTATCAGGGGCAAAAGGCATAGAACCTCAGTACTCAGTCTTTTCTCTCCACATACTCTTCTCTTAACTTGGAAAAAGAAGTATTAGCGAACGCACCCATATGCTCATCTTGACTTTCCGTCCCTTAACTTCCATCTTATGTACCTAAAAATCCACATCCCCGCACGTTACGATCAATAATGTGTGGGGCGAGGGGGGGGGAGGGGAGGCTCGTTCGCACCCACCCTAAAATCGACACCAATCGTCGCGCTAGCTTCATCCTCAGGTAACCACTGCTCGTCAGAGAAGCGGAGCAACAAGCTACTCTTCCCAACTGACGAATTTCCAATGAGCAATAACTTCACATTGATAAGTTCTTGTGGTGGTATCGGCGCCATCTGTTTTTAGTTGTTGCTTTAAGATGAGGGAGAGGAGACGGGGTTGTGTGTTGTAGTGTGTGTGTGCGTGTGGTGTTGTGGGGGTGTGGGGTGTGCACGTGGTGGGAGTGTAAGATGAGTCGGGTGTGAGGTGAGGTATTGGCAGTATATGGCGAGCGGTCAAGTAGTCCGTATTAGTATCAAATCAAACAAAGGCGTTGACTAGAGTAGCAGGCCGTAGTGGCAGAGGCTGTGGAGGTGAGGTACCTGTCCAGGTTGGTCTCACTGCCCCCACTAAGCTCAAAGCGATTATAATAAGCGAATTCAGCTGACTGAGCGCCGGGGTACACACATCACGCGGGGACCATTAAGTTAAATAGGCAACGACCTCGCGCTCGTCGTCATGCGGCATCAACAATATGTACAGCGGGACCCATTATACCCCTCATTTACACTCTACGCTACGTACCTCAGGTGACTAGTGATGTGTAGCCAAAAAAAAATGAGTGTGTGGAGTTGTACTTATCGTAACGTAAAAAAGGTAGCAAAACGTATATATGGCTTCTGAGAAACGTTTCTTAGATCTAAATTAATGCGCCCAAGGCCAGTCTTCCTCTGGGTCATCTTCGTCAGGTTCACCTGGCGTAGGTTTAGGCTCGGGTCCTGGGGATGGCTCAGGAGTCTTCTCTGGGCGACAAACGGCTGGCACATCGAACCCCTGCAACAAACCGACATTAACTATTGTCCAACATAGCCGCGGTATGGTGAGTAGCACTCACATCTGTGCGGACTCCTCCTCCCCACGGCGTGCGTCCCTGAACCATAGCGTCCACCCCTAGGCCCTTCTCTGCAAAGCCCAGCCACAACTCACAGAAATTCTCTCCGCCCGTAAGGACCTGATCGGCCTGGATAATCGCGTCACGCGCCTCAAAGAAGCCCGGACGACATGGGTGCAACTTCATGGCGTTTAGCACCAGCTGCACAATCAATGAATTGCCATGCTTCGGCACGAGTGGCCTTTGCACGCCCGTTGGGGTTGGGATAGACTCGGGCGCACGGTAGAAATCTCCGATGGGGATTGTGCCATCCTCGAGGGGAAGCGGCGGGAAAAGTGACTCGATGAAACCGTGCTTCTTGATTAGTCGTTGAGCAACGACCCAAAGCATCTCTGCCCAAACCTCCCCAATGGCGTGAACCCCCCAATAACCAGGCTTGTCGAGGGTCTTATACGTGGAAGGGTTGATCGTTCCGTTCTGCAAAGTGGTCAACACCGAACGCGGTGGAAGGAATACGAGAAACGCGTCATACAAGAGAGTAAGGGTAATTCCGGATACCTCCATCTTGATTGGCGGCCCAGGCACCCATTGGATAGTCAGAATAGAGAACCTTGCTGCGAATTGTGGTAGCCATGAAATCTATGTAGCAGTGTCAGCCAAAATCTCTGACTCGTAAAAGGCGATATCCACCTCCCCAACCCTCACCCATCCCACCACTTTCGCCCCAACCAAGACATCCAGAGTTCGCAGGGCCACCAGTCATGCGGATGCTAAGACCATGAGACAACTCATGGATCACGATGCCAGCTTCGAGGTCGCCATCGCGGTACGGGTTTGCGGTGTTCCACAGATACATCCTGCAACGGCCGTTCTGCCCGTCTGGAGGGGTCATGAAATTCGCATTATTGTATCCAGACCCGTCCTGGGCATTTGCGATAACGGCATCGCCTTCCTTACCACCACGACCAAAGTTGTGTTGTTGGAAGTTGCCGGCGACCTCGTCAAAGCCGTAACTGAAATATTACAGTTCCTTTGGTCACCACAATAAGTATATAAGCATAGAAAGACATACCGGTAGTAGAGGTCATGCACTAGGTTGGACGTGTAAAAGAGTTGTGTGATAGTAGCATTGATATACTTCTTCGCCTCGTCCAGCGAGTCGGATTTGTCGGTAACCTTGGGGTCATAGGTATAGTCAAATATTAGTTCCTCTCCACCGTCGGGTCGATAGTTGTGGAGCCAGTTATTCTGACCCTCCCAGTTCTCGTGCGCAAATACCTGTGCAGGAGTCAGTACAATCATGAGACGGAACATGGAATACCAACGTTGTTGCCCAATGTGGCGGTATAGTTGGCGTATGTATCCTTGTTCTTGATATAAGAGGACAGCGGGTCATTGGCAACGGGGATGACGTGCCACCCAAGGGGGCTAGCCAGGGGATCAAAGTTCTCATTTGCAAAAGAGCGGCCTCCTTCGGAAGGATCATTAATGCCGAATGGGAAGACGTGATAGGTTGCAGGTGGACGAGGTGTAGGCTCCGAAGGATAAGGGGCATCGGATGCCCAGTCAACGACGGACAAGATACGATGGGGGGCCTGGCGGGAAACGACGGCCTCGTACCAATTGTCTTGCATCTCAACTTCGAACTATAAGGAAACTAAGGATCTAGAAGAAACGATAGATGCGAGATGCTTACGCGCCAAGCTTGCATAAGCACAGTCTTGTCGCCTTCAGGAAGCTGGATATAGACAGGCTTTGCCTTTACGGGAGAGATAGTATCAGGGACGTTATTAATCATTTCGACAAGAACGGAACTGCCGTCGCCGACGAGATGAGCCTCGAACCAGGAAGTCATATCTTCGACAAGTTGGTCGTGCTTGTTGAGGATCTCCGTGACCGCGGTGTTGTTCGGAGTAGCGGCAATTATGAACTGAAGAAGAGCGTGACGGGGATCGGGTATATCGGTAGGGTTCACAAATCCCCTCTCGGCAAAGTCGTAAGGGGTTCGGACGTGTTCGCAGTTCCAAACGTGAAGGCGGGAGATGCGTTCCAGTGGCTCGTCCATGGGGAGTACCCCAGACAGGGAGATTTGATCGGCACCGGCGGATTGTTGGTGGAAGGAATTCAGGCGCTCGGAGAGCTGCTTATGCAAAAGATCGCAAAACTCTGAATGAGGGCCGGGTGTGATCGGTTCATCCATGAGGGAGATGCTGGGCACATAGCCACGGTAGAACTGGGGTAGTAAAATAAGCGCCTGGCTGCGGGCGAAAGAAGTTTGATGATGATGCTCACCGAGTCACCATATGAGATGACTGTTCCATCCATTAAATTTACGTTGATGTCTCCGTCTGCAACCTCTATGCCGTTTATCATTTGGCGAAAATAGACGTGAGTGATACCGGTGGCCTTATCAGTGTAAGAGTCCTTGCGCAAGGCAAAATAGTTATCTGGGGAGAGTTGATCCAGGTGGAGCTCGGTAACAAAGTTCCTAGCAGTCTCATATGGATCTGAGGAAAGAAGAGAGGCCTTTGAAAGAGAGACCGGAGTTGTGTGGAACTTGGCATGAGGGTGCACAGGACCAAATCCCATGGTCTTACGACGCGTGATGGGATGGTTATGGGCCGTGGCTGAGCCCAATAGGGCAAGAAGGAGGAGGGAGAGCATTGAAGATAAGGGCATACGTGGGGGGGAGAAAGAGAGAAATGACCCAACAACCCACCTACCGACCAAAGGTGGGTTGATATAACAAAGAGTCACTTGGGCTGTGATCTGATCGGTTACAGTTCGCCAGACTAACGGAGCGGTCCTTATCCGGACCTCCTTATCCGAAGAAATATCCCACGCTTACAGTTATTCCCACGAACGTTGGGTTGGTTTCGATCAATTTGAGTCTCACACACCGCAGCTCTAAAGTAACCAAACCTTTAACTGACATCCTCTCCCTCTCTGCCCTTATCTCCTTATCCGTACTCTCCATCTCTGCCATATTTTACCTTTTCTTCACCTATCCACTTTCGTCGTACGCTTCCTCATCTCCAATCACATGTCATCCATCTGACCCATTTATCCATCAATCAACAGTGTTATCCCCGCGATTCTTATCTCGAACCATTCCACCCTTTCCACCTAACCAACCCCACTCTGTTCATATACGCCTGTTATTTTGACCCGCGGAATCCAACTGGGGTGGTACATCTCGCGGTTTTCCAGCGTGCGCAGCCGCAGCCTTGCCCATTCCTCCGCCTCGTGCACTTATTTATTATTCACTTTAGTGCCCCTCCAAAATTTACCCATAAACTCCCAACATATCCACCATGCTACCTAGATCCGGTCTTGCATTGGCGGGCAGTCGCATATACGCCGCCTTTCAAGTTGCCGTGGCGCGTATGGACAAATCTCTAAATCCGAGAGACACTCTTTGGCGCCTACGAAAACATTCCTTCGTCGCATCCGATCTAGTCTACCTCATCCACATCCTCAATTCAGCCTTTTGGCTTGTGATTATGCCTGTACCCGGTTTTCCGATCAAACTCCTCATTCCTATCCTCCACATCGGTCTCCTTATCGTACCCTTGACTTCTCAAATATTCCTTCCCGCATTACCTGTCACAACCTATCTCATCACTTTCTTCTCCTATCCATTCATTCCCACCGACCGCCGCCCCAGCATATACGTCTCGGTCCTGCCGACACTCGAGTCCGTCCTCTTCGGAGCAAACATCTCAGATCTCCTTACTCGCCACACTCATCCTATCCTAGATGTTATTGCGTGGATACCTTATGGCGTCGGTCATTTCACCGTTCCCTTCATCGTTGCCATCTTCCTCTGGCTGTTCCGACCAAATCCAGCGCTTCACCTGTTTGCCCGCGCTTTCGGCTGGATGAACTTTGTTGGGGTGGTAACCCAAATCATCTTCCCATGTGCTGCACCATGGTATGAAGTCATATTTGGGCTGACTCCCGCCGATTACTCCATGAAAGGCTCCCCTGGTGGCTTGTTACGCATCGACAACCTCCTCCACAGTCACGGATACACCGTCACTTTTAGTAACTCGCCTGTCGTTTTTGGAGCCTTCCCTTCGCTCCACTCGGCGTGCGCTACAATGGAAGCTCTCTTCCTTGCCCACTTCTTTCCTCAGGTGTCGACTTATGCCTGGGGGTACGCAGCCGTGTTATATTGGGCAACGATGTATCTCACCCACCACTACCTCATCGATGTCGTCGGTGGTTCCTGCCTCGCAATCGCTTTCTTCTACTTTTTCCTCCCCGATGATCTCAAAGGCCCTCTCGCAACCGCATCACCGACTGGAGTACTCGCCAACGGCTCTGCCCACGGCGGCGGCCACAATAACGGACGTTCAAAGTACGAAATCTATGACATCGAAGAGCCACACCTTGACGGTGATGGCCTATCGTACGAACTTTCGAGCGACGCAGCAAGCGACGAAGAGGACACTGGTATCGCATATCGCTCACCCGGACCGAATCCCGTGGTTGCTGGCAAGGATACGCCGGTGGTGGGGGCGATGTCATTTATTGGACCCGTAGCGAAACAGGCACGTCGTAGCCACAAGCACACAGCTAGCATTGCTAGTCTCATACGTGCTGATGACCGCGTCGAGGATGGGTGGAGCCCGATTGGCACGGGATCATTTGTCTTCCCACCCACACCACATCGCCCAGATCGCGATTCACGTTGACACGTGCGGTGTGGGGTGTGGGTGGAGCGAGCGAGCGTTTGAGGGGTTGGGTGGGGGTGCCACACACACCGTATATATAACCGTATAAGTAGAGATCTATACAAACCTCGTGTATTTATCTTATCCCTTTTTTTCTGTCCTTGCAAAAGCACATGGGTGTGTTTTTTTGGGGCTATGTCTGTTTTTCTCTCTCTCCCCCCCCGGCCCCCTTCTTTAAACTTGTTCTTTTTTTTAGAATTGTTGGTCTTAATCCTGGTTTATAGCACCGTTGTCACACAACTTGTTCGTTTTATTCATAGGTCCCAGAGATCAAGACAGACGACGACCTTTGCGCGGTCGTCGTGTTAGACGTGCTTCATTTTTTGATTGATAACGAAGCATGTGAAGAGAACCCCAATACTTAGCGAGTACTGTATAGCCTTCGATAAAGACTTGCAGTGCGATGACGGCGAACCGAACCCGACTTTTTATATTCGGCAAGTGGCATGGCTACAAGAGCGTGCATTGTCACCCTCTTTTTGCACGTGGCCAAATCGCGTGGTTGCTCCGTCCACCTCCGGCATTTCCTAACGGCGGGTTTCCGGGACCACGACCAACGGTAGCCACATCCTATCTATACCTTCTAACTTAGGAAGCGATACAGGTCTTGCGTAGCCTCAGTGTTCGCAGCGACACCTGCTCCCGATTTCAAGATCAAAGTTCCGATTAAATCACCCGAAGGTAGATGACTTCTCAAACACTGCACTGCATGTTACGACACACACAGAAAAAGAACAATCATTAGGGGATGTTGTACAACTTGAGTATATATGTAAAGAAGTTATCATGACCAGTGGTTGTTGCCTGGTCAAGAGTGGTTGGTTGACCGAGGTGGTGGGGGTAGAAGAGCGGTAATACTAGTAAGTGGGGGGCTGATTGACATTTACATTTAAACGATAACTACATATTGAAACATTCGCCATAAATTTCATAATTTGTGAGAGGGATGCCTCAGGGAGCACTAGGCAAGTCGACTCAGTTGGTCACTGCTGCACTTGATTGGGGCCATGCGTCAGCTTGGACAGCCCACCGCTGTGGGTCCGTAGCAGCTCAGAATCGGAGGAGATACTGAGGACGCGCTCGACCACGCCGCGGAACGCTTCGCGCACGCCGACGGCGGTCTTCGCGGACGACTCGACGAACAAGCAACCCATTCGAGTGGCATACGCGGCGCCTTCCGCCGTAGAGACCTGCCGCATGTGGTTCTGCGAGTTTACGTATTAGCATACATATAACTGTGTAATTTTAGCGCGCGTGCGGCGCGAGCGTTCTTTGAACCAAAAAAGGGATGCGAAATGCAGAAAGAGGGAACACACCTTGTCCGACTTGTTTCCCACAATCATCTTTACGGCTAGTTCGGGGGCGTACTTGCTACGCTCTGCGAACCACCAGGAGATGGCGTCAAAAGATTCGCGGTTCGTCACATCATAAACTTTTTTTTTTGAAGACATGGAATTTTTTTTTTTTACCAAGTTAGCCTCCTCATTTTTTTTTCTGGGGTTCTTCCCCTATGGGGTAAGTGGCGGAGGGATATACGTACCGATTATGATGCCCTGTGTGCCACGATAGTACGACGAAGTGATGGCGCGAAGGCGTTCGTCACCAGCGGTATCCTACAATCACACCGATGGGGCAAAAAAAAAACATTATCACGTGAAAAAAAAAAGAGAACAATCAATCGGTGGCACCGCGGCGTACCCAGATATTGAGAACCACCTTTTTCCCTTTCACGTCCAACTTGTGGGACTGTATGGGCATAGCGTTCATGTGAGCACATGTTTTCTTCGGAAACGATTAGCAGGGAGTTTTATTTTTACCAAAGTGTCAACACCGATCGTCGGGTTCATCTCCCCTTCAGGGAGCCACTGCTGCTCTGTGAAGCGAAGTAGCAGACTGCTTTTCCCCACTGATGCTAATCCGAGGATTAACAGCTTGATGCTGACCGGGTCATCGTATTGCGAGAAGGCGCGTGTAGGTGTACGTGTCGGCATGTTTAGGGAGCGCGAAAAAGGTATTAATCAACGAATGGAAGACTTTGAAGTTTGAACTAACCAATGTCGCAGGAGGATCGTGTTCATTTTTAAATACATACACGCAAGCCTGCGATGCCCTCGAGAGGTATTTGCAACGCTGGACCCCCGTGATAGCCCAACCCCGGGACATACTGTACGAGAAGAATATGATGAAACACAAACTAATTGCAATAATTACACGAGAAGCAGCACAGCACAGCCCCACCAAAAAGGCTTCATAGAACCCACGCCAGAGTCTAATTTGAGAAACATCATATCCCCTTTCGGCAGTAAGCCACATCGGACTTTGCAGAGGAAGAACCCTGCTCCCGTGATCCCATGGGAGAGGACCAATCAAGCGCTAAAAAGGTTATAGCTCCTCCCTTCTGCGTTCTAGAAAACGAAACGTTCCTTACTGAAAAAGTGACAGGATGGGGCCTTTGTCACGGGATACGTTCAGGTGGCACCTCAAAACAAGTTGCCGAATGATAAGATAAGACAAGCGGTACCGAGTTTATGGCCGCCGCCGGGCTTAGAGTTTGAAGCTTTGAAGGTTGAAGGTGAGGTGAAAAGGTCGTAATTGTGATGTCAGGTCGAGAAGTACTGTATGTGACGTGTTGCGAAGCAACGTACTTACGATGTGTGTTAAGGATCCTGGACGAGATGGGCCACTGGCATGCTGCAGAGTACGTAACAAATGGCGTCGACGACACAGTGGCGGTGAGATCACAATCAATAGTGAGCCATTTTTGCGTGCTTCCTGCGTGAACGGACTCGGATATACTGTAGTAATACAGTATTCGACCGTGCAGCAGACATTTGTTGTGTGTGGTGAACTTGAGACTCGCTTATTCATACAGCCATTGAACAAGCCGCCAACTTGAAGCCCGCTGAAAAGGCCAGTGTGTTGCTTTTGGAGCGGACAGCCTTAAGACAAGTCCCGGATCATCTACCTTCTAACTGAACCCATGGTCACATTGCCCCTGTTTAATCTAAGACGCCCAAACAGTGATTTTTTGATTCCGGCATACTAGTTCCAGCCGTCAAGCACATCGGTGATTGGCGTGGGTCTTCGAGCGAACTGCTAAGGCCCAAGGCATGCTTGATATATGCGACATTAGCTCCGCAACAGTTGGATTTGGCTCCGGAAATGACTTCTAAACAGGTTTAAACATACCCTTGGCAGGGAAATCCGTCAAGAATACGGCGATTAATGTAATCTTGATGTTTTTTCCCACGATGATTCACTCTTCACATGTTTCACAGTTTTTGTTGCCATACCGGATGCAGAATTTGTGTAGATCCGAGACTCACCAGAAATTTGTTGTCTGGCTCAATCCACTCGCTTTTTTGACAGCTTCTCCTTGTAAGCGAGACAATAAGGCGCATGCAACACCCAAACGCGAAGCCACGAATCGTCAGGAGACTTGTTCAATCAATCAAGGTCGAAAAGCCCAATCTTATCCCATCGACATGGAGAGAACACTATGGATAGAATTACCCATATCAAACTACAATCAGAGTTTTTTTTCGGGCCTATCTATCAGGCTCCAAAAATCAAGTTGAACTTTTTTTTTGTTTGTTCCCGCCAATGAACTATTGTAATGATTGTGAGTCATTTGTGACGTGATCAACCACACTTGTAGTGCGCTAATCTCAAACCATGATCAAGATCAGCGCGGGCGTTGCGACATCATACTGACTTTCGTCAACAGCCGCTGACAAGGACCGTGGCGCAAGGGTCATACGAATCACATCAGCCGTGGATTTGGACATCAAACCCCGGAAGACGAGGAATATTCGACGCTGTTTTCAGGTATAACAATCTGTGATTGAATAGTCACTCAGTGAGATAACACAGGGTCAGCAAAGCGATGATAGTGAGCCGAAATTCTATAGTAGCAGGAGAAGCCAAAGTACTCGTGCGCCGTCTCGGAAGGCCTCGTTAGGGAGGAAATCAAAACAGAATGTTCTCTGTCAGTTTGGGCAACCAGAACTGTATGCTTGAACGCTGAGCCTGAGCTTTACAGCTTAGTATATTTTCAAGTGCGAACGTTGAGTATTGGACACGAATGCCGTAAAAATCGAAGTACTTGAACACCTGCAAGTGCACGCATGGCTAGGAACTTGATGATGCGGCTTACGCAAAAGAGCGTTCTATTGAGAGATGTAACACCGCAGCACAGGAGACGTACTTAGAAGCTTGAAGCTGCAAGTTTCTTGGACTTATCTGAACGCCGGATATCGTGGGATTGTAACAAAATAAGTGTGATAAACATTTGATTTGACATGACAAATACAGGAACTGTCAGATGAATCAGCGCGTTTTCGGAATGTTACGTGGTGCATGGAGGAACAGCAGGGATGCGGACTTGGATGTGGGTTTGTCGGAATGGGCTATTCTAAGGCCCTTTCTTAAGGCGTCGTAGAAGACTGCGTGCGCACCGAGGACTGTCTTTAGCCCATGCCTGTACGAACAGGCATACAATCCTCGCTACATACGCTGAAGCTGAAGCTTCAGCCTTTGATACATATGTGCTTGTGGGGACTCTTTGGGAATATATGAGCTCCGTGAGTGGATTAGAAGTACCGTATCTGCCTTGTTCCCAACAATGATCCTCGCTTCCGAGAGATCAGATACTAAGCGCTGCTATGAGTACGTGTTACAATAACTACAGTCCGGAGACTTGGGGATAGCACTTAACCAACTTGATGCGATTACCATGATAGTAAGACGACGTGAACGCGCGAAGCGGACTTCACCGGGTGTCTTGTTGAGATGCCTTTTTGCACGCCCAGTCTGTGTAGCGCAGTCTCATGATCGCCCAGATATTCAGTTTCAGGTGCCTCTCCGCCTCTTCTGGTTAATGTGTCGCTGTGATGCTCAGGTCAAGATCAGGACCAAAATAGTGTGCGTACCCAAGTCTTGTCCCCAAAAGACGGCCGCGCTGCACTTCGCGACAATAACCGTTGATTCGTGAAGCGAAGTAACAGGCTGCTCTCCCCCACCGACCCGATTCCAAGAAGCAGTTTTACCTGGTACATCTCTAACGGCTTCAATGCGTGCGTCTGGCATGATGTGACCGTCTAGAATACATGCCAAAGATAGTCATTGAAAACCTAAAGTAGTTGAGAGAAACGAGGCAAAGAACGAGGGCGTCGCGAGGGTAGCCCTTAAGTACTGCACTGTCAAAATAAAATGTCGTGGAAGGTACGCATACGAGACTTTATTATGTCAACAGAGGCGAGGAGCTTGCAGCAGCTGTAGATAGGCCATAGGTGAAAACCAGCCATTGACGGCAATTGCAAGTATCCATTTTTGCCACTACATGAAAATTACGGCGCCGAGATGTGTTAATTCCCTCCGCCACTGGTTCTGAGTCTGTTGTAGGCAATTTAGAGATATCTTTGGGATCACTCCCATTGATGAACGACGCCGTCAACTCTGTGCGCGTCTTAAAGAAAGAGCCCAGTGGCAGCCAGAACAGAAAAAACCCATACGCAGAGTTGTTTGTATTCGGTGACTCCCGTGGCTGTAGAGGGACGTCTAAGTAATGTGGACGTTGTCGGGGGCCTCGAAAAACGCAGCACCAAGTTCCGGCGTGATGCCATCACGTGACAGACCCGCAACTATTTTCTCAGGACGCGTGGCCTCAAATTTTGCTTATGTCGCGATTTGCCCACTGCAGGGCATGGCCATGGACATCGCCAACCTTTTCCGTACTATCACGTGTGGTGGGTTGCAAAATGACAGGGAGTTGCAAAATGCACTTTTTTAAGAGATCGA
>QFDX01000702.1:0-30767 GCA_003315875.1 Lactifluus piperatus | reverse complement strand
CTGTTCCCACCCCTGGTGGACTTTCCGGGTTCTTCTGCTTGGCTCAAATCCGGACCCGAGGATTTGATAGCGCGTTGGCCGCGACTTTCCCCGTCCGAACGGTGGCAAGCTTCAGATGGTTGAAGCGCTCCATGCACATCTCTTACAAGTAGTGGCAGATACCAGCCTAGCGTGCATGGGTTCATCCTAGAGGAAGACTGAGAGTGAGCAAGCCGCCGAGAGACGATCCAGTGCTACAATTGTGACTGATCACACGGCTGAGTGCATTAACGGACTAGTCAGGCAATACGTGTGATCGAGAAAATCCGAACCGGGAGAGAACAAGAATCGAATAAAAAGAAGGGAAAATTGCAGATTACGATAAGCCAGCGAGCGACACGTACCTGAAATCAACCATTTCCACGTCTGGACACTCTCTCAACACTGTGACTATGCCTTTTGTGCCTTTGAGCCTCGACCCGATAATGGTGAGCTTGTTAAGCCTTCGCAGGCCATTTAATGGTTTCACGTCGTCGAGAAAGTTGTAATTGAGGTTCAGCACCCTTAGGTTAGGAACAAGGGTGGCGAAGTTTGCCGGGAGTCGTGACAGCCGACAGGCGGCAATCTCGAGATAGACAAGGTTGTAGCATGGTTCAGAAAGAAATTCAGCTGGCAGAGCATTTCCTGTTTGTCGTACCGATGATTTACAATAGACATTAAATGTCGCCGTTCAGAGGGTAAACTAATTCACGTACCAGACAAATATAGCCGCTTGGCATCTCGTACATCGCGTATTGACAGAGATCTATTTGAATTGAATTAAAATGCGAACGGAGTGGCCGTGGCAAGACTCACAAGCTATTTCCTCCTTGGTTGCGTAAACTCAAATTTTCGAGCCTTACGAGTCGGTTTGCTTTCTTGATCTCTCTGAGCGAATTGTTGTCGATGTAAAGCATTCGAAGATTTGGAAAATGACTGGCGTCAAAATACTTCAGGCGGTTGGCGCTCAGGCGCAATATACGCAATCGAGGCAGGATGCCGTGAGACGTGAACTCATCAAGGCAGTTGTTGTCTGCACCACAAACAACACGAGAATCAGTTAATGCAGCAGGGAGATTGGCTCAAGCGAAACGTGAGAAAAAGGCTTCGAGTTGGGAGAAATAACAGCGGAGTGTGCCATAAAGAGCGTGTGGTGTCACAGTGGTGGCATGAAAGAAGCCCGGCATTGAGAGATCTCATCACCGATGCGGTTCGCCTTCTACCCGTGTTAATGGGGATACTTATCACACTCACCGAAATTCAAAACAACCAAAGAAGGTAGAAGGGACAGACCGGCAACAAGCTGGATCCGGTTTTGGCTCACATTTAACACCTCAAGTCTTGGCCTTCGGAAAAAACCAGCATTAGTGAAAGAATGGAACAATGCCACGCCACGCAGAGTCCAGGCGCGAGGGGTGACAAAGCGGGTGACATAGATGTGACAGCGGGGATATGAAATGGTAACTTAGCAGGGTATTCCCCGAGTGTGGACAGTACGGGAGAAAGGCGCACCAGGAACCTCGTGTGAAATCCAAGTCCACAATGTGATTTCTCTGGAGACTAAGCTTGACTAGGCAGTCCATGCGCTGTAAACCGTCTAGGGATTTGATGAGATTCCCATCCGCACGTAGTTCGCGAAGATGATGGAGGCATTCCAGTTCTAGACGTAAAATCCATTGGCTTCGATCAGGATAAGGCAGCACAGGAGAAACATACGGTTCAAGCTTTCGACCTTGTTATAACTGATGTCAAGGTTCTCCAAATTGAGGAGATGACTGAAGGATGTTGCGTTCGTCAAACTAGTCAGTCAACGTCGAATAGTCATTAGAACTGGTAAACCTATTCTGTCACATTCTGTACAGACCTATTATGAGAGACGGAGAGCGACCTGACTGTACTAGGAACCCCGCTCAACCATGCGAGCTGGTTGGAGTTACTGCCACCACGTCAGCAAGCGATGTCAGGGTCTTAGCTTTGTATCTGACCTACAGTGACAAAGTATGCAGCTGGGGCAGAAATTCCTTGAGCCTCGCGACGCTGTCAATGTTCTTGTTTGATAAATCAATGAAGCCCAACCCCTCCCAGTATGGCTCGAACGGATGCATGTCAGTAATGACCTGAACAAGCTTGTCTTGCGCAACACCAAACGATGCTTCCGTCAAGAATGTTGCATTGGCCTGTGTGCCGATTCCTAGTATGGCTACCTTGGACCATGACGAATGTTGCGACCGTGCGGGCACGCACGGCGTCAAATTCGACGTCGGGACGTCCGTGTCAGAAGTATTATCGGTGCCGGGTTTGTGCTTGATGTCGGGAAGTAAGGTGTCAGCATCGGGATGTGCGAAGCAGGTGGTTCTTGACGGCATCCTGTCGTCGATATCTATAGATGACAAGTCAATTAAGCTTGATATGAGACCAAAGGTCATTCGTTCGTACTCCCAAGACCATCCAGCATCTCGCCGATGCGTTTCGACCGAGCTGATGGTTCAAAGCTCGCTTCTCCCACAGGGGCATTAATAGGCAGCTCACTGTCGCCGCTGTCTGCATATGGGCCTCGTCCAAGACCCCTGATAGGACCTTCTCGTTTACCATCAGAGAAGCTGACGGATCGTCGGTGGGCAGATTTGATCATCGGGGTACAGTGGTTACGAACGAGGGGATCCACAAATGCTACCGCAGGGCTTGCAGTTGCGCTCTTTAATGCAGAACGGATCGGGGTGAGCACTGGCATTTCACGAGACGGACCAGAGGGACCCTTAACGAGGGTGAGAGCATGCTCGCGATGCGCTTCATCATCATCGCTTGAATCTGGGTCGAAGGCAATTTCAGGTGGGTCTGCCAGCGAGAGTGATGCGGACAGAGCACTGATTTCCGTCACATCCTCGTCGTCGTTATCTGAATCTGTGGTCTCATCTTCATTGCCGATAGTAACTCGCGCATGGTTGTGGGATGGTCCATCGAATGAAAAAGAGGTGAGTTCCATTTCTTCCTCATCATCTACTTCGTCAATGTAACTGTTATCTGTCGATGGAAGCGCATGCTCTGCAGCGTCGTCACCCGTCAGGGAGTCTTCGCGCAAGCTCTCGATATCGCGGAACGGATCCTCACTCTCCGCATCGATCTCCGAGCTCGGCGCGTTCTCGTCGGCGCCGCCCTCTGGGATTTTTGAGGTTATTGTCGCAGCCGCCTTAACCCACCGCATCATGACCTTGTCGAACACCATCTTTCCAACACGTTCTGGTAAGGCCGGTACATCTTCGGGCCCAATACGCGTGATTTGTGCTGGTCCTGGATGCTTCACGAATGACCCCGAGCTCCCTGCCGTCAGGGTAGTCCCAGATACGGTGCTGGTCGAGACAAATCGATTGAGATCTTCATTAGGGCGCTCAAGAACGGACAACGTGGCGGAGGTACCCGACCTAACTGTCGGGGGGAGGAGCGTATTTGCCTGAGTGCCAACCTCAACTGCAGTAGTGTTGGGATGAGGAGTTGGGTGAAGTAGCTGAGGAGGTGGGGATGGCAGGGCAACGAGAATAGGGGGTGGAGGGAAGTGGGCATATATACGGGATGTGTTTAAAGAGGCAGAGCTAGTATCCTGCTTCGGCCTGTGAGTACCATGACGCTACGTCCCGGGCGAACCTACCATAAAGGCAATTCTGGGTGAATTGCTCTCTTTCACAGGTAGCGGAAAGCTTCCCTTGTTCTGAAAGGGATGATGGGTTGGGAGAGGGCCTGTAATTGGCAGGATAGACTGGGAAGCTTGATCAACAGTAGGAAGGTGCGTTAGTGGTGGATCTGTAGCATCTGTGGAAAAGATGCGTTTGCATCCTTTCATATCTTGTTTGAGCTGGGCCATGAAGTTTTCGGCTTGCTGTCTATAACCCAAGGAGGAATAACCCTTCCTTTTGGAGAAGCTAATAGGCTCAGCCGCAGCTGAATCCTCGCTGGGGTCAAATAGGCTAACGTCGTTAGAATTCGGCAGAGCTTTCCGTATACCATTAGTGGGATGAAATGCATGCTAACGGGCTTGACTTACATTCGCTTTCCATTCCTTTTTTGTACGATAGATGGTCCTTCGGGTCTGGATAGGGAACAGATGATGTGGATGGGGTAGTGGAGAGGAAGGAGAAGTCCCTTGCATTCTTGATAAGGGCCATGAAAGATCTGGACTCTCCGACATAATCCTTCCTACAGACAGGCCGCTTTATACTGCAACGGGTGCGGCTGTTTAAACCATTGAAGTCACCTGCAGGGCTCAACTTAACTCGCTTCGCGCTTCGTAGCTCGCTCGAACTCGACCGTGCAGAGGCATCGGAGACAGAGGGAAGGCCGGGAGGGGTTGAGCTATTCACCGCAAAATGTCCGGTGTTGCTGCCCGAAGGTGAATTAATGGCTATGGAGTCAACCATGGCCGATAAATGGTCACGAGTGAACGTGTCGTATTGAAACTGAAAAAGGCGGAGGCGGGGGTCAGTAAGAGGAGCGGCAGGGCTCGCCGCATTCTTGACCCGAGTAGAACCAGGAGATACGATATTCGTGGAGGCCACAGGATTTGGGACAGCGAATGTGAATCGGCAACGTATGTGTGGTCGCCGATCACCTATGGTGGCGACATCTGGAGCATTACGAGCATCACGGCTTTCAAGCTCATTCTGACCGCTAATCCGAGAAATTACGGATGGATTCGAGACGGAAGGTGGTTGTGACATGTGTGAGGATGGGTTACTGGACGGAAGTCTGGGAGAAGGTGGGTCGAACATGCGCTCAAGGGGAATAGGGCTAAAAAAGTCTCTGACTAAACCTTTCTTCTGACCGGGGGTCTTCTGAGGAAGCACTGGGAGCGCATCTCCGCGAATCAAAAATGTCCCTGGAACGTCTTCTACGACTGCCCTTTCGTTAACGGAACGGCCACTATGATTGGAAGTGTGGAGAGACCCAACAGGGTCAGTCAGCGAGATTGAGCGAGTGTGGGATGCAGAGCTATCATCTAGTTCGTCTGGCCACTCGTCTTTGAGATCGTCCGTCTGCCAGGCGGGCTGAGACGCCATCATCGCGAGCGCAATCACGGCCAGCGGGGGGAGAGTGTGTCAAAAGTCGAGCGCGGTGTTGTAATACACGTGATCGTGAATTGGCTTTGTAGGAACGTGGGAAGAACTCGAAATTGACGTTTTGCCACGCTTAAGCCGCGTGCGCGGTGAGTGACGCTGAAAAGTCGATGCCCACGGTTGCAATAAGCTCGAAGGATCCCTACAAGACCACCCAGTGCAAAATTATACCTTCGCAGTCTTCTTTCGGCTCAGATTCCGGAAGATCGCACCTTCCCTTATCTGAAATACACTTTCGAGAATGTCCAAGTTCTTTATCGCGAGTCTCACTATCTCCACCGCGTGGTACAAAAAGGCGACTACCCATACTGATGATGGATTCTGGAAATAATGGTCACTCAGTGAGCCCTAAGGCCGCCATTCATGACCGCGAGCGCCAAAAATATGGGAGGGCTCATGATTTCGGCTCACAAGACTTTCATGAGACATCCTGGACTGCCCACAAAGATTCCACAGCCTTTCGACGTCTGCAAGAGCAGAGGGAGCAGCTTCCAATTGCGCGAGGTAGGGCCATCCCTCATTTTATGTCACAATTATAGGAACTTCTACCCCAACTTTTGTAGGTCGAGAGTCACTCGTGCGCAGTATCGCGTTGAATGATGTGGTCATTATTCTCGGTGAGACAGGATCTGGAAAGTCTACTCGTACGTCTCAATGTTACCTCCCACCTTCGGGGTAACTTATCTCACTATATGGTTCTTAGAGCTTCCACAATACCTTCTTGAGGGCGCTTCTTACCGTGGTCAGATTGCTGTAACTCAACCTCGTCGTGTTGCCGCGACGTCGCTCGCTGCCCGTGTCTCCGCTGAGCAAGGGAAATCTCTTGGTACCCTTGTCGGATATTCGATACGCTTCGACGAGCGCGTCGGCCCAAGTACGCGAATCAAGTACCTCACTGATGGAATGCTGGTGCGGGAGATGATGAACGATCTGCTCCTCACGCGTTACGACGTTATTGTTGTTGATGAAGCACACGAACGCACGCTGCGAACGGACATTGTGCTTGCGAGTTTGAAACGGATCCTTTCTCTACGGAATGGCAATGGCGCTGATAGCAACACCAAACTGAAGGGTAAGATAAATCCACTCAAGGTTGTTATCATGTCCGCAACACTAGACGCCGAGAAGTTCAGCAAATTTTTTGACAAGTATGTTTTTTAGAACTCCTACAATCCTCAAACTGATGCCCAATAGCGCTCCTGTGCTCTATGTTAAAGGCCGTCAGCACCCGGTATCCATTTTTCATACGTCTACTAGCCAAAATGACTATCTGGACGCTACATTACGTACTTTCTTCCAGATACATGTGGATCGGCCTCTGGGCGATGTTCTTATATTCCTCCCAGGTACTCTTGTGCTCCGCGCTTTCTGGTTCGCACTAAATACTTGATTTCGTCCAGGCCAGGATGACATCGAGAGCCTTGAGAGTTCCTTGCGCGTGTATGCCAATCAACTCCCGCAGAATGTACCCAATGTGATCATATGTTCGCTGTATGCGTCCCTTCCTAATGCACAACAGACAAAAGTGTTCATCCCTACACCACCTGATTCGCGCAAGTGCATCCTGGCTACCAATATAGCGGAAACATCTATAACAATTCCTGGAGTAAGATACGTCATAGACACGGGGAAGCAGAAAGAGAAGAGGCACCTGGCAAGAATAGCCGGAAGTGGTGGGCACCTCCGTCACCTTTCCTCGAATGTCTCTGAGTTGCCCAGCGCAGGTTTCGATACCTTATTGACGACAGACATTACCAAGTCCTCCGCCATGCAACGTGCCGGTCGTGCCGGGCGGGAGGGTCATGGCTATTGCTTTCGCCTGTATACTGAAGCCGCGTTCGACTCTATGGCCGCATCTGCCGAGCCAGAAGTGCAGCGTAGTAACCTCACCTCAGCGGTTCTCCAGCTGAAGGTAATTGGCCAGGACATTGAATCAATGCAATTTATGGATACGCCGGACCAGGAGTCCGGTATGTTTGTATCACATCGTTACACAATCCCACTTAATGTCGTTTAATGTAGTTGGTTCGGCCTTACGGACTCTTTGGCTCCTCGATGCTATCGACGACACTCGTCGTCTAACGGATTTTGGACGATCACTTGCTATGTTTCCACTTGAACCCCAGTACGCGGCAACACTTCTCGCATCTGTGAAGCACGGCTGTACATCCGAAGTCATATCCATTATTGCACTGTTATCGTCGTCCGCCCCACTGTTCCCGGACTCTTCATCGCAGCGCGACATGGCCAACGAAGCCCGCGCAAAGTTCCGACACTCTTCCGGTGATCATTGGACCATGTTGAATGTATTCCGCGCGTACGACGAGGTATATGGCTCGGAGGGCAAGGGGGGACGTAAAGACTGGTGCAAGCGAAACTTTGTCAATCATCGCGCGTTGCAGGAGGCAGGAAACATTCGGACACAACTGAGAGGCGTCTGCGAACGGATGGACATCGATTGGAATGTGTCATGCGGCAGTGAAGAAAGCCCTGTGCTCAGGAGTCTCTTGAGGGGCCTGCTCCAACACGTGGCATTATTACAACTGGACGGCTCATACAAGCAGGTGATGGGACCCTCGGTAGGCTTGTTGAAATGAAACCTCCATTGTGTAAAATATTAAAGCTTCTCTAAAGATTGTCAAGATTCATCCAAGTTCTTTCTTGGCGGATAAGCGCTCTCAAGCCATTGTTTATAACGAGCTGGTGAGCTGACACTTCTGGCTAACAGTGACATTTCTTTGAGCATTCCTACATAGGTGTACACGACGAACATTTATGCTCGGGGGGTCTCGACGGTGTATAAATCGTTAATCGCTGAATTTCCGAAGTTTACTGGCATGAGGCTTCCATAGGTATCATAGCACATTGTCACTAAGTTAGCTACAGAGAGACATTTTTTTATCTCCTCTCCGGTGTTTGCCGTTCGGAACAACACGTGTGTCCGCTGCGCTGGCCAGCTTCCAGTTCCGAAAATTCTCACGCAACACATTATCCATCGTCACCACCGTCATCACTCATAATCCTTTTACGATGTTGCAGAGGCATACATTAAGGCGCCTGCGCTGTGCAGCTGGCAGGTCCAGGCTGCCGGTCGCACCCCAACAGGGCATTCTTCACTTTCACCGTGACCTCGCCACTCCAACCGCGTCCCCTTCACCAAATGATCCTTTTGCAAATGGCACCAATACTCATTACGCCGAGGAGATGTACCGCCACTGGAGGCAAGACCCAACATCAGTCCACGCTTCTTGGGACGCCTACTTCTCTGGTTTGGAGAAGGGGTTGGGACCTAATGCTTTCCAGCCCCCTCCCAAGTTTTTCCCTGCCCCGGCGGACGGTGCACCTGCACTCCACGCAGCCGGTGGTGCTCAGCTTGACGACCATCTAAAGGTGCGTCCGGGAGTTACCCCTTGTTACTATGGAAAATCACGTCTGTGTAGGTCCAGCTGCTTGTCCGTGCATACCAAGTTCGCGGGCACCATGTGGCAGAGCTCGATCCCCTCGGTATTCTTGACGCCGATCTCCAAGATGTTCATCCCCCAGAACTCGAATTGAGTCACTACGGCTTTACTGAACGTGACCTCGACAAGCAGATCACTCTCGGACCTGGCATCTTACCTCATTTCGCCACTGAGGACCGCAAAACTATGAGCCTCGGGGAAATTATCAAAACCCTGAAACGAATATACTGTGAGCATCTCTGTTTTGACTCCTCAACCCTTTGCATAACCCAAAATCAGGTGGTGCCGTTGGGATTCAATATGTCCACATCCCAGACAAGGAACAGTGTGATTGGATTCGTGAGCGCATTGAGGTGCCAAAACCTTGGAACTACACCATGGAAGAAAAAAGAATGATTCTCGATCGCCTTATCTGGTCGGAGTCGTTCGAGAAATTCATTGCTAGTAAATACCCCAACGAGAAGCGCTTTGGTCTTGAAGGCTGCGAGTCCCTCATTCCTGGCATGAAAGCTCTTATCGATCGCTCCGTAGACCATGGTATCAAGCATGTCACCATAGGAATGCCTCATCGTGGCCGTTTAAACGTGCTCGCAAACGTCATTCGGAAACCGCTCGAAGCCATACTCAACGAATTCGCCGGCGCAACAGATTCGGATAGCTTTCCGGCTGGCGATGTGAAGTATCATCTTGGTGCCAACTACGTTCGTCCTACCCCATCCGGCAAGAAGGTATCTCTATCTCTTGTCGCCAATCCGTCACATTTAGAGGCTTGCGATCCGGTTGTTCTCGGGAAAACCCGTGCGATCCAATTTTTAGAAAATGATGAGGTTGCCCATACTACGGCCATGGGTGTCTTACTTCACGGTGATGCTGCGTTTGCCGGACAAGGAATCGTCTACGAAACTATGGGCTTCCACAATCTCCCTTCCTATGGTACAGGGGGCACAATCCATCTCATTGTCAATAATCAAATTGGTTTCACCACCGACCCTCGCTTCGCGCGATCGACACCTTATCCCTCCGACATAGCTAAATCCATTGATGCCCCGATCTTCCACGTCAATGGCGATAACACAGAAGCCGTCACATTCGTTTGTCAACTTGCGGCCGATTACCGTGCCAAATACAAGAAAGATGTCGTCATAGATATTGTCTGCTATCGGCGTTATGGGCACAACGAGACCGACCAGCCCAGTTTTACACAGCCAAGGATGTATCAAGCCATTGAGAAGCAGCCCACGCCCTTGACTCAGTACACAAAGTTTCTCGTTGGCCGTGGCACCTTCACCGAAAAGGACATTGATGAGCACAAGAAATGGGTTTGGGGTATGCTCGAGACTGCCGCAGATGGCGCAAAAGATTACGTCCCCACCAGCAAAGAATGGCTCTCAGCGTCATGGCCAGGTTTCCCATCCCCGAAGCAACTTGCGGAGCAGATTCTTCCAACGCGTGCAACTGGTCTAGACGAAGCGACGCTCAGGCATATTGGCAAGGTCGTTTCTTCCTATCCTCCGGGCTTAAACGTTCACCGCAATCTTGCACGTATCATTAAAAGCCGAGGCAAGTCTGTAGAGGACGGCGAGGGCATCGACTGGTCTACGGCTGAGGCGCTTGCGTTCGGTTCCCTTGCCCTAGAGAAGAAGCATGTGCGTGTATCAGGACAAGACGTCGAGCGTGGAACCTTCTCGCAGCGGCACGCAGTTCTCCATGACCAAGAGAATGAGCGGCAATACGTACCCTTGAGCAACCTTGGTGGAGGCCAAGCTCGTTTTGTCATTTGTAATTCTTCGCTGTCCGAATATGGCACGCTTGGCTTTGAGCTTGGTTACTCTCTTGTCTCACCTGACTCGTTAACAATCTGGGAGGCTCAATTCGGCGACTTCGCTAATAACGCGCAAGCAATCATCGACCAGTTTATTGCATCAGGAGAACGCAAGTGGCTGCAGCGCACTGGTCTGGTTGTGAATCTCCCGCATGGATATGACGGTCAGGGTCCCGAACACTCCAGTGCGCGCATCGAGCGGTTCTTGCAACTTTGTGATGATCATCCTCACAACTTCCCTAACCCCGAAAAGCTCGAGCGTATGCATCAAGATTGCAATATGCAGATCGTGTACCCCACTACGCCTGCCAATTATGTGAGTGGACGAACTGTGCAGTAAACGCTAATCTCACTGGCTCTTGGCGTCTAGTTCCACGTACTCCGCCGTCAGATTCACCGTGACTTCCGCAAGCCTGTGCGTCCACCATCCAATGCATCGAGTGTCTAATGATTCACGTATTCTGCAGCTCATCCTGTTCTTCTCCAAGTCGCTACTTCGCCATCCGAAAGCAAAGTCAAACCTTTCTGAGATGGCCGATAATACCCACTTCCAGCGCTATTTGCCAGAAAGTTCCCAGGAGCTTGTTGCCCCGGAAAATATAAGGCGTCACATCCTCTGCTCAGGCAAGTGTGGGCTTGACGTTATCCTGGACTTGCACGCGAATGTTGACCACCATTAGGTCAAGTTTACCACACCCTCCTTCAGGAGCGTGAGGCGAAGGGGATCAAGGACGTAGCAATTAGCCGTGTGGAACAGATCTCACCATTCCCTTATGATTTGGTATACTCTCCCTCCATCGACCATGAAATGCCCGTTGAATATTTTCCAGATTGCTCCTCACCTCGATGCATATCCCAACGCAGATATCCTTTGGTGCCAAGTAAGACCTGGTGCAACTTCTTTCCGTTCGTCTAGCTGACTTAACGGATCCCCAGGAGGAACCCCTCAACAATGGCGCCTGGACCTATGTCGAGCCTCGCCTTCTTACAGCTGCGAATGGTACTCAATATCACAAAGGCAAATACGCTCTTTATGCCGGCCGAGAGCCTACAGGTTCTGTCGCCACTGGGAGCAAGGTCTCTTATGTCCCCAATAACATGCCTCCCTTGACTGACATGCTTGCTCTCTAGGTCCAGCACAAGAAAGAGATCGAGGCATCCTTACACACTGCCTTTGCCTAGTGGTTCGCTGAATTTCGTGAACCTACTCTTGCAATATTACCTATAATCAGTTAAACTAGTATTTGCACAATTAGACCCCTTCAAACAGGAATGAATAAATTTCACCTCCTTATCATTGATACGTCACTCATACTATTTGATATTCGCGACATCAATGCTGCAAGTCTCAATACGATAAAATTCAGTTTCGAATTAAAAACCTCTTGCAGATTTTATCTCTGGCACCTTCAGTTGTTGACCAACATTGAACAACTAACACATGCGAAACGTGAATTATGAGAATCCATCCGATGATAAGAAACGCTCATCAGCTCTGATGCAGGCGTGTGAATGCATCCCGGCGTTTTACAGTTCAATTAAAGGTGGTGCCACGACAGGCGAGGGGGTCGTAACGCAGGGCTACTAATAATGATACGTGTACTGTATAGATATGAACAATGTTTACGCAAAAGTTAGACGCTTTCTCGATCCACTCGGCCGAGTCCGTTCCAGACCACCGGAACAAGATTTCTTAGAATACTTCTCTGTCACCACCGATCGCGCCACAGGCTTATCCTCAAAAGTCAAGAGGTCGTAGAGAGATGCGATTTGGTCACCCTGAATTATTCCAGATATGTGTGTAATGAGTAAATGTTTCAAATTGATCAACCGTGCCGTCTCACCCTTTGTTCGAGAACGTTGATCACATCCTGCAGATGTTGCGCCAATACGTTTCGTTTCACAACGTTCGAGGCAGCGTCCATAATTTTGTACTGGTCAGCCAACTCGGTATAGATGCTAATGACCAGAGCGTTCAGTACAATATCAACATTGAGAAAGGGCAAGCAAGTACCCTTTATAATGAGTAAAATCATCCTCCAGCTCCCTCAGTACACGCACGAGTACTGTTTGTGGTGGAAGGTCCTCATTCTTTGCATCCCTGCTCAAGAAATCGAGGTTCACCGCAGTACCTTGGATTGGGTTGCCCCCCTCCTCGGCCTCTGCAACCGAACCCTCTTCGAAGCCTTCATCCTCGTCATTTGCGACAGCAACAGTGACGTTACGACCCTTGCTGGCAGGATACCACAGCGGTCTTGGCACAGCTTCGTCGCGGCGTCGGCGGTGGCATACTGTACATGTCCTTGTGTTGTGTTCTGGCGCGGAAAAGAACATCCGCTCAAGGCGTGCTCCGCGGATGTGTGGGAAGGGTGTCTCCTCCGCGGCGTATCGTTCCCGAGCAGCTTGCGCCTGGGTTGTCGCAGGGGGACGAGTATCCTGTATGGTGGGTGGTATGGGTGAACTCGTCGTTTGTCCCCTTCGTTGGTGAATACTGTCCGGAGTGGCAGCGCGTTCTAATAAAGATGCTGCAATGTAAGAGTTGTGCGCCGAACCTATCGACGATGCTACGCTTGGCGCACGGTGGGATCCGTTGCTGCTGAGTGAACTACCTAGCCTAGACGATGAGCGTGATCGTTCTGAGCGCCGCTCCTCAAGTTCCACTGAGATGCGTTCCACTTCGCTATCCTCGACATAGCGTCGTTGTGTATTGTTCCCACTGCTTGCCATTGGAACCGAGCCTGCTGCGGCATGACCTATAAGTGTTTTGCGCTCAAGCAATGCACGACGTGCGAGAGTAGGTTGAACGTCCTCAATCTCGTAGTCGTCGCCATCTTGGTGGGAACTGAGACTCTCGTCCTCGTCCCCCTGATCTCGTTCCATTTCGGAGTTGTCATTGTCTCCCCCGTCACCCGGGCCATGGGCTCGAGGCTCGTCGCGGTTGTGAGAGACATTACGCTCCCTTCTCTCTCTGAGTCCCTCTTCTACTACACCTTTGAGTACTTCCACTTCTCCAGCAATTTTTTCTACTTCTTGCCTGAGGAGGTCGACTTCCCGCACTTTCTGTCGGAGTGTATGCTTGTCTGCCTCCCTAAGAGATCGCAATTCGTCGAGTAGGGTCTTATGTGATGCGAGCTCGGAGGTGAGTCGGGCCATGTGAGACCGGAGAGTAGCAATAAGGGATTCCAGAGCTATATGAGTCTGTTCAGTGCAAAGAAAGACACGTAGATAGAGTATGTCCGCGAACCTTTCTTCTCCTCTACAGCCCGTACATAACGCTTCTGCTCCTCGTTAGTGTCTTCAACTGCGCGGGCTTTGCCCTTCGATTTTGCAGTGCCCGCCTCCGCTCGCTGCTGTCTCACCATGAGCGCTTCACGATGCATGACCAATTCACGCTGCTTCTCAACATCCTGTCTGCATACGTCCAACTCGCGTTCAAGCTCCTTCATGCGTCTCCTGGAAGTGTGATTTTCCGCATCTAGATGAGCTATTTTCTTTTGAAGGTGATTCATGGCTAGCCGCAAATGGACTAAAAGGACTTAGAAAAAGAGGAGGATGGGAAAGAAGGAGAGGCAAACCATGTCCCTCTTCATCCTCACGCCCGTTGCCTGTGTCCTCGAAAGGTTGGTACGACTGGCCCTTGGCGGGGCTCTCAACAACAACTGTCAGGCCAGTTACATCGGGTAACTGAACTTGCTTTTTCTTCACATCTGAGGAGGTAACACGCGCGTTTGCTGACGTTCTCTATTAGCTACATGATCATGTTATGATCAGAGCTTACCTAGAGTTCCTCTTGTCTTGGGCACTGCTTGCGTCCACCCATTCTTCTTCATACCATCCTGTATCCCTTCTACTTCCATGGGGGCGTGCCATCTGCTTTGCTCAGCCTCTATCTCGCGTGCCAGTCCCTTCGCTAATCTTGTAAAGTTCGAGTTGTCGGTTGAAGGAGTAGGTAGGCGAAGTACGTTATTCGACTTCCGGTCGACATTTTGCACTTGCATTTGGACTTTCCGCGGCCGTGGCGTCGGCTCGTTTTCTCTGGCATGCGCCTGCGCCTGCACTACGCGAAGAGAAGAGGACCGTCCCGTTACCGGGTGCAATGGAGGTGGATTTTCCGATCCAGGAAGGCTTGAAGTAGACGCGAGTCGGCGCGCCGATCCACGTATCTGGGCTGGAGATGCAGAACGGGGTCGCAACGCAGGAGAGCGTGGTCGCTTTGGAGAAAACGTTAGGTGCGACAAGGCATCTGAGAACTTTGGTTTTGATGATGTCGGGTCAGGAGTATCTGGCTCTGACGAGGAGGAAGACGTGGATTGCTCTGAGTGAGGGGAACGAAGGCGGCGAGTAGCCGTCCTGGCGTGCTGGGCGGATAGAATTTGATCGAGCTCTGCTGTACTGTCTACTATGAGTGCGTCGAAAGGCACAGAGTTTGACTAGATACAGATAGGAAGTTCATCAAACATAGCTGAACAATGGAAGAGAGAGGACTCACAGCATGGCGTGACGGCGCTTTTTCAGTGTCATATAGGTTGAATTGAGTACCTATACCAGCGATGAGGTCTTGTAAGGGACGTTCTGGGTCGTACTCTGCACCGCTGAGGCTGGCATCTCGTCTATCCCCTCGACCGGCAAGACCAGCGCTGAGGGTAAGCGCACTAGCGTGATGAGCTGCTGTCGATAATGTCTCGCCCCCGACAAAAGGATGAACTCCTCCTTCGTCGTCTTCGCCAGTGCGATAGGACCAGGCATGAAGTTGGCTGAGACCGTCATCCATATCGAGGGCGTCTCTAGAGCGATCAATAGAGTTAAAGGCAGAAAACGGAGCTGATACTCCTGGGTGATGGCGAGGGTTCTCGACAGAGTAATCATCGTGGGTTGTAGCGGTGAGGTGAAGAGACAAGTCGGTGTGTAGGAGATTGTTCTCAAGCTGAATGCGAGACTGCTCCTGTTCATCACCTGCAATACTTATGTCGAACTTGGGCGGTGCTTTCCTCATGTTGGAATTGCACGACAAAGTTGTCTGAGCTGGCTGAGAGACAAGTTCGAATCCAACCAAGGTCGCGTAAGTCACGTGTTCGCGTTTCCTGCGGCGTTCCACAACGACGTCAACGTCTCCAATGCCTCTCGAAATAACACACAAGGCCCATCACCCATCTCAGTCAGGTAAAAAGGCAGAAAAGAAGGCAAACAGAAATGAAAAACGCAATTCTGTCAACGAGAAAGTAATTACTAAATTTTTATCTACTGTATTCCAATCTCATTCTATGTTCTGTATCTTCTCAGGCATTCGCTCCTAGGTCAGGACGCAGAGCAGAAAGACAAGGTCGTCGTGCCGCAGAGAAAGACCAAACCCGCCTCCATGTTCCCCTCGTTGACCGTACCCCTAATGACACTCCTCCACCGATTATAGTCGCCATCGTGGGCCCACCAGGTGTTGGAAAGAGCACCTTGGTCAAGTCTCTCGTTCGGAGATACACAAAGCAGACATTAAATGACATTAGAGGACCCGTGACCGTAATTAGCGGCAAAAGGAGGCGGCTTACCCTGATTGAGTGTAACAATGACCTCTGCTCCATGATCGACATTGGCAAAATCGCGGACCTCGTGCTTATCATGATTGATGGTTCATTTGGCTTCGAGATGGTAAGCCTATCAACTACTTCACCCTATGAAGTGTGCTTTATTATTATAGGAAACGTTTGAGTTCCTTAACATCCTCCAAGCCCATGGCTTCCCAAAGGTTATCGGGGTTCTTACCCACCTAGACCTCATAAAAAAGGCTGCCACCCTACGCGCCACTAAAAAAGCTTTAAAAAGGCGCTTCTGGGCCGAGATTTATCAGGGCGCCAAGCTTTTTTATCTATCTGGTGTTCTCAACGGTCGCTACCCTGACTCGGAAGTCCTCAATTTATCCCGTTTTATCTCTGTCATGAAATTCCGTCCTCTTATATTCCGCAATGCTCATCCATACTTCCTCGTGGACCGTTTTGAGGACCTTACCCCTCGTGAACAAATACGTTCGTCGGGGGGTAAATGCGACCGTACCGTCACAGTTTACGGTTACCTTCGTGGCACCAACCTACGAGAAGGCACAAAGATGCACATCCCTGGCGTTGGAGATCTGGATATCAACTCTATTACACTGCTTGGCGATCCGTGTCCATTCCCTACTACCGAATCGGAAAAGCGACGGAAACTTAGCGAGAAGAAGAAATTGCTTGTGCATGCGCCGATGAGTGACGTTGGTGGGGTCATGTATGATAAAGACGCTGTGTGGGTCAACGTCCCAGGCAGTTTTACTCGTGGAAATGCAGACGGTAATGCTCTGTTACATTCTCTTTCTTTCAATGTTGACACGATTTCATCAGCACCTCAAGGCGAGGGTGAACAGATGGTGATGGATTTGCAAGATGTCAATGAAACTTTAGAGAATGCCGTTGCTCGCAGTCATATTCGTCTTTTCAATTCCTCCTCGAAGTCGCTCTCCATCGACCCGTCTTCTAACCGACATGCTGTTTCTCGTGTAGAGAGCGATGAAGAGAGTAAAGGGAGCGATACCGAGGACGAGGGACAAGAGGGCGAAGACCCGGCAAGTGGTTCGGACGGCGACTTTGACGATGAGGAGTTTCCTTACAGCGAGGATGAGAATGAAAAAATGCATTTTACTGGGCGTTCAACCCTTCGGTCCGGGCACCGGCCAGTGGACAAGATGCAACAAACTCATGAACGCAAAGGAGCCGACATTGACTATGCGGAAAGCGACTCTGACCTAGGACAAGATGATGCCGAAGGCGTTCACATGCCGGTCAGCCTTGATAGTGACCCTGATCGTGGTTCAGACGAGGAGGTACCCAAATGGAAATCCAATCTAATAGACCGAGCAACTGCATCGTTTAAGCTTGCACAACGTAACAGACGCAAGGACTGGACTTCTCTCATTTACTCCAGTGCTCTGTCTCCACGTCAGATTTTACAAAATGATGAAATAAACGCAACTGACGAGGATGAGCAAAAGGACGAAGACGATGCTTTTTTCACATTCAAGAAGTCTACCGACGCCGACGTTGACGCCTTGGACGCTACAAAGGAAATAAATCTTGTTGATCGCGTAGAAAAATGGGAGGACGAGGAGGTGCTTGATTCCATTCGACACTTGTTCATCACTGGGGGGAATGATACGCTCGCGGCCGACGGCATTGGCGACCACGAAGGTGCTGCGAGCGACGACGGCGTTGACCAGGACGAGGCTCATTCGGACGATGATGGAGGGACTCCGAGAGCAAACGATGCCGATTCCCGAGCTGCTCTAACGGCCAAAAAAGAAGTACTTAAACGCAAATTCGACGAGCAGTACGATGACCCAGAGGGGGCTAAGCAAGATTTCTACACCGAAGCCAAGGAAGCTATGTCTGCACAGCAAGCTATCAACCGTGCCGAATTTGCAGATGTTGATCCCGCTACGCGCGCGCTTGTGGAAGGTTATCAATCGGGCACATACGTCCGCGTCGAATTTGCCTCCGTGCCGTGCGAAATGTCTGAACATTTCGACCCTACCCGCCCGTTGGTGGTAGGCGGACTTTTACCCGCAGAAGAACAATTTGGCTTTGTACAAGTGCGAATCAAGCGCCATCGTTGGCATACACGTACACTGAAGACGAATGACCCTCTCATTTTGAGTCTGGGTTGGCGACGCTTCCAGACGGTCCCCATATACTCGCTCGACGACCATTCAATTCGGATGCGTATGCTCAAGTACACGCCAGAGCATATGCATTGCTACGCGACCTTCTACGGTCCTGTATCCACGCCGAACACGGGATTCTGCGCGTTTAATTCCCTGGAGGATGGCACAGTAGCCTTCCGTATAGCCGCAACCGGAATAGTACTAGATATTGACCGATCAGCGAAGATTGTCAAGAAGTTAAAGCTAACTGGCGTCCCGTTCAAGATTTTTAAGAACACAGCGTTCGTGAGGGACATGTTCTCTAGCGCAGTGGAAGTTGCCAAGTTTGAGGGTGCAGATGTCAGGACAGTGTCCGGCATACGTGGTCAAGTGAAGAAAGCGCTATCGAAGCCTGATGGTGCATTTAGGGCTACATTTGAGGACAAGGTATTAATGAGTGGTGCGTGTTATCGATCCTTGAGGAAACTTCATCCATGTGGATGCGATAATCGTCTTAGACCTCATATTCCTTCGTGCCTGGCACTCCATCGAACCCCGCAAATTCTACAACCCCGTTACATCCCTCCTTCTTTCCAGTGGCTCTAGGTGGGCTGGTATGCGCCTCACCGGCCAGGTGCGGCGCGAGCAGGGCTTATCCACGCCGCATCGGCAGGATTCGGTGTATAAACCCATCGAACGCCCTGCTCGACGCTTCAACCCACTTAAACTTCCTCGAAAGCTACAAGCAGCGCTTCCGTATGCCTCTAAACCGAAGCTCATGAAGCCGCAAAAGAAGGCGACGTACCTTCAAAAGCGTGCCGTATTACTCGAGCCCGAAGAGAAGAAGGCACTAGCGGTGATGCAACAGATGCAGGCAATACGAAAGGAAGCAATGGTCCGGCGAAAGGAAAAGAAGCAAGAACGTGCTGAGAGTCGGAAGAAGCAACTTGAAAGAGATGAACAGAGACAAGCAGAGAAGAAGAAGGAAGAGAGAAAAGCGCACATGCGGATAGCGGGAATAAAAGGCAAGCGCGAGGCTGAGAGAGAGGAAGGCGGTGGTCGGAAGAAGAGGAAGATCTTGTAACCGCGAACGGCGAGTCTAAGTCACAGTATCGCTTCCCCTCTGGAATGATTGACGTCGTCGCTGGAGGGATATTGTTCGCGACAGCCACGCTTAGGCTTGTGATTTATCGCTCGCCTGCAAATTCTCGCGACATGACGCTTTGTCTTTCCACGGAGCCATGGCCCGACCATGGCTTTTCACTGTAGTAGACAATACTAACAATGCGGAGACACAACACCTACAAAAGTATCTTTCCGAGTCGCCTTCATTAATTTATCGAAACCAGCAATTGGGGATCAGGGTCTCCCCATCCCTCCCCAGACGTTTGACTTCATCGTACGCCTTCATTCCGGCTCCGAATAGAGAGGCTTTCGAGGCACTATCCAGTTGTACTTGCCCTGGATTATCTGGACATCTGAACCACCCAGGCTATTATGCAAATTGGGGGTTCACGATATACCACCACTGTAATGTGCAAAGTGTCCACGACAGACCTGGATGTACGATATATGATTACCCCTCTAATCACTGTGACTGCGCACCAGAGGGACGTCATGTTGAAAGTGGGGTTGCTGCAATGCACATTAAAGTGTGCTGAGGATACTAATAGGACTGGTGCGCCCTCCTCCCCTATACCACTTCACTGACAATTATAAGTGTGTGGCTCAACCTGGTTCATACTTTTGCTCGGGTATGAGACCCCCACAGTTTTAAAAATATTCACACTACCGTGTTACGGATCGCCGAGATTCTGGCGTGCGCAGTACCATGGAACGCCGTTGTATCCCGCTTGTCTTTCACACGTATGCCGCGCGAGACCGGTTCCACCACGGCTGGTAGCCCAGTGGCTACATGGGCTTCTATTTTTAGGTGCTCATTACTTTTTATGGTACGTAGAGGGCCATTCACCATGATTAACAAGAACTTTGCGGTCAGTGAGCGGCACGAAGCTGCCAGAGGGTTATCTGGAGAACTCATGTATGGTAAATGGTTAAGTCCGACGAACCCAAACTTACTCTCTTCTTGGCCGTGTACTAGTTAGTAGGGCCCATTCCGTTCGAGGTTGCAGCGGACATTAACGGTGTTCCGAATCACCTTTTTCCCGATTCGTATGGCGCGAGGCTGCGCAACCCCCATGCTTTTTGCCCTTTTCTGTACGATAGCTCTGCTTCTTAGCTACCGGTGGGATTTGTGCAGACCAAGCCTAGGCCAAAGGCACCCCGGTGTCTGTCCGCCACCGCCAAGCACTTCGCGCTGCGCAGTCGGATGGAACGACCCACGCACAACTCCTCCTGGCTTACTATGTATTGGTTCTGCGGACAGCGAGAGCATACATAGTCTCTGGCGATAGATGCCTTTACATCTTTTCACTGTAGATGCGATCAGGGTGGACTTCTTATAAGGAGAGGCAACCGACTGGGCCTTGCGGTAGACTCATAGCTCACCAGCTCAAGTAGTGACAATGTAACCATCCTTGGTAAACGGATAGTAGCTTGCTGGTGAAATGGATAGGAAAGAAACCTGCCAGGAACAGCCCTGGCCGTTCGGGTCCAGGCCCATCCGGTGAAAGCGTCCGACTTTACCCCACTCTGGAACGGTCCATGCGGATATGAAGTTGAGTTGAAAGTGATGTGAAGAACCCAGACAGGGTGGAGTGCTGGACCCCGGACTCAGAAGCTGCAGCATGCTCGACAAGTATGGGTTGTGATAAGTACTAAAACGATACAGCAACGGATAAGGACGTTATGAGACGTTTGATAAATGTCCACGAGCCAGTAAATGTGGTATACATCATGCGACAATCCAGCCTAGTTTCCGCCTCGCGTAACAAATCAATGAAATCGAAGCCGCTCACCAAGAACCTCTTGTAGTTCCAACCCGTGGTCAATCGTAAAGTTTACGCAGCCCACCACTGCCACATCCTCCAACGGGAACACATCAGCAGCCCGCCTTTTGGTGTTAGAGCCGTCCGTTGCGCGTACTCTCTCACGGATGGCATCAACGATAGCTGCCCCGCTCAGCCGCTGACAGTTAGTCAACTCCAAACTTCGGAGCCTTGGCAATAGCAGTGCACCGCTTTCGTCCGGCGCGAGCATACGCACAACTCGATCTGCCATGTCACTCGCAACAATTCTGAAATCTGTCAGCGACTGCGCGCGAGAAAACAGCCACGCAAAGTCCTTCGTCCGCATGTCGGCATAATCCATCTCCAGCACATGCAATGGAGGTGAACTGCGGCTCAAAAGACTACGGAGGCCCATGCCTGTTGCATGGTCACTATGCGGTGACTGGGAGAAGTCAGAGAACTCGTCGTCTGAATCTCCATCCTCAAGAGCACACTCAAAGCCGAAGGCCAGTGCACGGGGAGGTGAGACAGGCTCCTCAGTTGGAGCGGGAGGAAGGGGCCCACTTGGGCCAGTGGTTGATTCGATAACCGAGCTTCCGGAATGGATGTCTGGAGTTGACGAAGCGTCGATTGGGGAACGGGAAGGGAGAGGGAGGTAAGGGTTAAGAACAGGGAAGTCGAACTCAACGTTGAGATGCTCGAGGTAAAGCTCCCGCAAGGCGGGGGTGTGAAGATGTGAAAGTAAAATGCGTGTGCAAAGTGTGCCATGCAAGACGAGAGAGCGCAACCTCGGTAACGAGACCATGGGCGGTGGACATCGAATGTCTTCGGCAGTGATGACGGGCTCTGATATGGAGCCTGTGAATGAGAAGAACTCAAGCTCGGGACAAACGGTGAGGAATCGAAGTAGGTCGTCCGGTCGTATGCTCAGAGCAAGTGTATTCTCGGTAATTGAGAGGGTAACGAAGCGGAGTGGGCACAGTGTGAGTGGAGAGGGAAGTTTGGACAGGAAGACAGTCATGAATAGAAGGTTGGAAGTCAATGAAATTGTGTAAGGTTTGAATGTGCCAGGGGGCGTAGTGTCCGTGTTCCCCTCCGCGGTTGGCTGCTGTTGAATTTGATTTGCCAACTCGTCCGTCTCTACTGGATCGAGAATAGAGATGTCGAGTTCTTCTAGTTTTGGCTCGCCACTGCCTCTGTCCCAGAACTCGCCGAAGCGAACGGACTCCTCCTTGGCGCCTCCGATGGTACACGAGCGCCATCTACCCAAATGATTGAGGAAAGGGGAGAGTAGGGGAAGGAGACTATCCTTCGATGTGATATTAATGTCTACATCAAATGGAAGGCCGGCGCTGCGGGAAAGGTAGAAATTTGCGATACGATTGGCAAGATAGAAAGTCAGGGACCGATCATCAAGGACGATGAATTGGAAGAGGCACGGGGAATGGTCTGTTATGGCTTTCCAACGACGACAGACCTGACCTAGGGTGATTGCAGAGAGAGCAGCAGAGTGAGTAGACCAAGTGAATATATCAACTAGTAACTCGGGTGGTAGACGTTCCATCACTAATTTCATAAAAGCTTTTTAAGTACTTATAAGCATCTTATTACGTGATACTCTACATTTATCAGTTCAGATCAGCACACACACACAAACACAAACTATACATTTGTGGCTGTCGGATCTTCAATTTCTCGGAAACTTAATTTTACCTTCATACACATACACTCCTACGCACTCATCAAATCATACACTCACTCACTCCTAATGCCCGGCGTACGCGATATCAGGTCCGTCCCCTCTTCTTTTCTTTCTTTCCAGCCAAGTCTTACAGATTTCTGTTTGGCAGCGCAGAAGCCTTTATTACCGCCTACTCATCGCATCTTAAGCGGTCGGGCAAGCTCGAGGTTCCAACATGGGTGGACATCGTCAAAACTGGCTCGTACAAGGAGCTCGCACCCTACGATCCAGACTGGTATTACATCCGTGCTGGTGCGTTCACGAATGAAGACCAGTCATGTTCAACCTCCGCTGACTTCGGTACAGCCGCTGTAGCACGACACATCTACCTCCGTAAAGATGTTGGGATTGGTGCCCTCGCAAAACTTCATGGTGGCCGAAATCGTCGTGGGAATCGACCCTCACATCATGGAGACGCATCCTCTGCTGTACAACGTAAAATATGCCAGTCATTAGAGAAGATCGGTGTGCTGGAACAGGGCCCAAATGGCGGACGCCGCATCTCACAAGATGGACAACGAGACCTCGACCGAATCGCTACCGCCGTCGTTGAGGCAGAACGGGAGAAGGAAGAGGAGGAGGAAGAAGATGAGGAAGAAGAAGAAGAGGAGTGATCATCATGTCCCCTTCTCCCTACGCCGCCCATAATTCTTGACACCATGGCATTATGAACCAATTACATGGATATGCTTCCTACTCCCTCCAAGTTATCACACCTCCCTTCAACTTGTGCTATGTTATGGTTATGTCCCCATTCGCTTCATGCTATCCCCCGCTATCCTATGGCCAGCAGGGGTAAGGATAGGGAGCAAACGTGCTAAAATTCTGTTGTTTCACTAGTTGAACTTTCTGGTAGCGTTGCTCGATCGATTCGAGGCGCATTGTACAGGGCTCCACGTTCTTGTATACCCTGGCCCGAGTCTAGATAGCTCACAAATTGGACTGGCACGTCGGTTGGGTGGTGATTCACCAATAGCGAATCCAACGGCATGACTCGGATGTATATATTGTAGGTCCCTGACTAAGTGGCGAAGGAGAACGTGAGACCGAAGTGACTTTTGCCTATCCAACAAACATCTCTGTTTTACCAGACTTCGCGTAGGGCTGCTCTTCCCCCTGCACAAACACCTTTGACAAGGACCAGTAAACCTGCCAAGGGGGACATTGATAATCCGAAAGGATTGGAGGGCAGGATAGACTCATCGCACGCGACAACGAGGCCGTCTCGGAGAGCACTACTGGAAGGCTCGAGCCGCGTACTGACACCGTGGGTCTCGTGGGAGTCCCTTATCCCTCCTCCTCCTCCTTCATCGGATGGACACATTGGACCAGGAAACAGTGCTGAATATGTGGATGCGTGTGTGATGAGATGCAAGGTCGTGTCGTCTACGGAAAACAAGGCCGCGATAAAGGAGAGCAGAGGTAGCCGGATGGGCGCCTGTGCCGCTGGAAGCGGAGGGACTGCCCGTGAACGCGTCCGTTCCACTGGCGGCTTCCGCGACTCGAGTGGGCGGCCATGCACGCGAAGAAAGTGCATGAGCCGATGAGCGTCCGGCGGTTTTTGATCATGTTCGGGTACCAGGTCCCACCACGGACTGGCAGATGAGATCTCTTCGTCGAGTACTGAAACGCGTTCATCTAGCGCGAGGTCGGATGCAGTACAATCCCATTCTTCGAGATCGCACTCGTCTGTACTAGCAAACGATTGGGGTGGCGGTGGCGGCTCCGGCGCTGGCGAGCGCACGCACTCCCACTCGCGATCATAGATTTCGTCGGTGCACTCAGGTATAGCGCTCGTACGGTTGCTTACGCTCTCTTCCATTGGCGTTAGTTCTGGCCCCTTGGAAGGCGATACCCGGACGGAAAGCATATTTAGATGGGGTCCGGTAGGGTTGTGGGAAATGGAGGGGGGGCTGGAAAGCACGTAGATAGTATTGCCGTCCACAAACGAGTCCAAGTTAATCTCCTGGTGGTGATAAGAACTGCCCTCTCCTCTGGAATCTGATGACCCCACAGAAACTGAGAGGGCAGTGCGATGTAGATGGGGGTAGTATTCCATGATGCCTTTTAAAATGGGGGAGGAAGGTGGGGGCCAAATGGGCGTAACTTGAAAAAAAAAACGATGAGAGTTGTCACTCAGTTCGGTGGTGCTTCACACGCCGGTTTGCACTGTACTCGTATTTGGTGGCAATGCTAAGGATGGGCCACTAGTAAAGCTGGAGATCGTTCTGCAGGAGACTGGTGTGGACGTTCTTGGACACGCTGAACACGTGTTAACCGAACGTTAATCTTTCACTAAGTGGCGCCCACACCCATGCCATGGTTGTGCATACAATACAATATAAGGATGACATGCTCAGTGACAATACTGTGCTTATGCACCCCTCGCGCCATATTTCATTACCTCTAACTGCGATATGCCTGTCCTCCCCTGCAGAATGAGGGAATAGAAGTAATGATGGAAAGCTGCCGCTACAAAGGCGATGCTCCACCATGCGGTATTGGTCAAACCCTGACCTGTAAGCATGCAAAACGTGGGTGCAATTACGGTGATTGCATATATTCGCACATGATGCGACACGAGGTCGTGAGTGCCTTGAGGAGGAGAATCCAAGCGTGCAAGTACCACCATGCCAAGCAGGATAACTGTGTGAACCAATGCGAATGGGATGTCTAATGGGATCCGTGGAGGTTGAGCGTGTGGAAGAAATGGGTTGAGTGGATTTGTTCTTCGGAAGAGATATATGATATGTCTGAACTTGCAAATTCAACGGAGAGCGGGAGCAGACACAAACAACGCGGACGGACAAGAAGGCGACACCACTCATAACTGCACGCATGCATAACCAAATTTGCCTATCAAATGCATCGTTTTCTGCTTTCAACGTTTGTATCACCTCTTCCTGCTCTGAAAGGAAAAGTAAAATCGGCCAGAGACGGACATGATCTGGGCGCATGACTATTATTCACCTTGGTCATCCATGATGACGGAATCTGGGTGTTCTTCGTCGCTTGTGAACGTGAAGGGAGACCTCTTCCTAAGTTCTGACATAAACTGCATTGGTATTGATGAAAGACACTGTGACGTGGTTGTGGAACAGCAGAGCAGAGGCGTGCCCGACACACACCGGGTGCTATCCTAGCTCGACTCGAACACGGCCCGGGATATCCGGATACCCTCTATGCTCAACTCTGTACCATTTGCTGCTGAAGATAGTCATTCTGATGATTCGTCCATAGATCTCGAAAGTCATCTGCGATCAATCGGTGCTATCCGTGACCGTGACACCTCTCCTGAACAGTCAGAAGATAGTTCAGACGTAGATGATGATATTCACTCCGAAGAAGACCTGGAGGCCAACTTTGCAAGAGTCGAGGATGAAGACTGGGAAATTACGGAAAGGGGTAAGAAAAGAGTCTCCTACACGATCATACTCCCTTTTTCTGAGTTTTCTCTATAAGACTTTACCAAACAATACAATCGTCTGCGACAACACCTAGCTGTGAACTCGAGGAATGCGCAGGGTGTGGCTTCTTCAATCAGTGGAACCACAACGGTTGCTTCTCTCCCGGCTGTCAATCGACCCAAAAGTACCCCATCTTCAAGGTTGCCAGCATCCGATAAAATGCTCGCTCTTGCGAAATATTCGTCGCGTCTAGCCACGATCGATGTTCCATACATGATGGGTGTTGGTGTCAATAGAAAGGGACCCAGTTCATATGCAAACATGAAGGACAAGTCCGACCGCGCTACAAACGAGCAGGTGCTTGACCCCCGTACTCGCATTATCCTTTTCAAAATGATTGGCCGTGGCTTGATCCACGAGGTTAACGGTTGTGTGAGCACCGGTAAAGAGGTGGGTGCAGCTCCCGTGGGAAGTGTATATTCGAAGGCTCTGGATCACAAATTATCACCATAGGCTAATGTCTATCATGCATTGACACCCGACTCCGCGCATCTGGCTCTTAAAATCTACAAGACATCGATTCTCATTTTCAAAGACCGCGACCGCTATGTGACGGGCGAGTACCGCTTCCGTCGCGGCTATAATCGTAAAAATCCAAGAAAGATGGTACGCTTGTGGGCGGAGAAAGAGCTTCGAAACCTCAGGCGGCTGCGTGCGGCAGGGATACCTTGTCCCGAGCCCCTCGAGGTTCGGGAGAATGTCTTGGTTATGAGCTTCCTCGGAGACCGAGAGGGCTGGTGCGTAGGTGCACCGCATTCACGTGCTTTGCCTCACTTTATCGATTCCAGGGCTTCACCGCGGTTGAAGGACGCTCAAATCGATGATCAATCGATTTATGCCTTTCTGTATGCTGAGCTCGTACTCAACGTCCGCAAGCTCTTTCACCAATGCAAACTCGTGCATGCTGATCTCTCCGAATACAACGTCCTCTATCACGAAGGTCACCTATACTTCATTGACGTTTCCCAGAGTGTGGAGCATGATCACCCCTCTGCTTTTGATTTCTTACGCAGCGACATCAAGAACGTCGAAGACTTTTTCTCGAAAATGGGCGTCCGCTGTCTTGGTTTACGCCGCTGTTTCGAGTTCATCGTGAAGGAACAACTAGACACCACGGACGGCCTCAATGATGAAGACGTGTTCAAGAAGTGGCTCGAGCTTGAGGCCACAGAAGAATCACCAGGGATTGATCTCAACGCAGCAACCACCGGACAATCTGTACATGAAGATGCCGTATTCGAGAAGTCATACATTCCCCGTACTCTCGGCGAACTCTACGATCCAGAGCGCGAAGTTGCGGCGCTCTCATTGGACGATTGGCAGAAGCCAATCTATGCCGACACCATCAAGCTGGTGCAGCCAGCTAAACAGGTGCTGGGAGAGGCAGACAACGCACAAGTTCAGGATGGCCGGGAGTTGCGGGTATCCTTCCCCGAAGGCGTCTCTCAAGAGAGCGTGAGCGATGCTAGCAGCGAGGCCGAAGACGGGGATACTAGACCCTTTGAGGACAAACGGCCACGCGGCCATCGCCATGAGGACCGCGAACTAAAGAAGGTACTCTAAACAATCTATATATACGCACTACGACCTGACTCACTCGCGCCTAGGAGCGAAAGAAGGCCACGAAAGTTGAACAACGAGAAAGGCGAAAATCAAAGATGCCCAAGGCGGAGAAGAAGAAGCGTATAAAGGCTTCACACTGAATTTTGTAACTGTAGCCTCTGTATTCTAGTGGGGGGTCGCGGCGCTGCAGTGCAATAAACGAGACTCAGGCATCAGTAATGCACCCGTGGCTGGCATCTTCCACGACTTTAATATACTTGTACAAAGTTCCCTGCTGCGCCTTGAATGGCGGGGCAGTCCATTCCCGCCTGCGACGTTCAAGCTCGTCTGCTGGTACCTGCAGGTCGATCGTATTTTTGATGGCGTCCACTGAGATAATATCTCCGTCGCGGACAAGTGCAATAGGGCCCCCTAGTTGAGCTTCAGGGACCACGTGGCCAATGACAAACCCATGGGAGCTGTACAATAATCAAGTCAAGATCGGCGTGCGGTGCTTTTAGGAACAACATGGAGATGAGGGTTTGGGGTTTGTGATACGAGGTACGCACCCTCCACTGAACCTTCCATCAGTTACACAGGCCACGTCTTGACCAAGGCCAGCGCCCATGATCAGACTTGTGGGTTTAAGCATTTCCGGCATACCTGTTATCACATTTTTGTCTGGTCAAAGGCTCGAAATCCCGACCCTTCAAGCGACGCACCAGGGCCACCTTTCGGTCCGAGATACCTCAAAACAATAACCGTTTTTTCGCCCTTTTTGATTGAACCGCTCTCGACAGCGTGTACAAATTCATTTTCAGAGTCGAACGCACGCGCCTTTCCTGTGAACCCAAGGCCCTCCTTGCCGGTGATCTTCGCTATTGCCCCTCCGGGCGCAAGGTTACCTGTGAGTACTCTATCGCACACCTTCAGATCCAAGATGATAGATAGAAAGCAGCTCGTGAGACGAACCTGATGTGGCCAGTCTCCTTGATGGGTCTCTCCAAGGGCCGGATGACTTCCTGGTTATTCGATAATTCCCCGTACTCATGAGTCCAGCGTTCAAGGTTCTCCCCCAGGGTCCGACCAGTAACAGTCATGTTGTTTCCATTAATGAGGTCCTTTTTTAAGAGATATGCGAGGACCTCTACGTCGCGTGAGGGCCCAACATAGGTACTAAGCAGCTCACGAGTACTTACTAGGAATACCACCGATTTTGTACACGTCCTCCATCACATATTTACCGCTAGGCTTGAGATCCGCAATGAAAGGCACACTATCTGACACGGTTTGGAAGTCGGACAGCTCTAGCTTAATGCCTACAGAATGGGCAATGGCAATTAGGTGTAGAACCGCGTTGGTAGAGCCGCCGAGAATCATAGTTAGGACCTAGTACACAATGAACTTGCAGACTACCCTCTGGAACAAGTAAACTACACCCACCATCGCATTTTCAAAGGCAGAACGAGTCATGATGTGCCTGGGAAGGATGTTCTTTTCCAAGAGATTATACATCGCTGCTCCGGCCGAATCGCATTCAGTGAGTTTCTCGGGGCTTTCAGCTGGGAATGATGATGAGCCCGGCAGCGTCATACCAAGGGCCTCTGCAGCGCTGGCCATCGTGTTTGCTGTGTAAATCTTTCTTCGATATAAGCTTTTGAGGGATTTAGATAATTAGACATGACATACCCCTCCACATGCACCAGGACCAGGACACGCATGCCGCACAGTGTTATACCGTTCTTGCTCTGCTTCTGGAGTTTGGCCATCTTGCAAATATTTGCCGTACGATTGGAAAGCGGAAACAATATCTAACTGTGGGGCGCCTTGGCATGAACCAGGACGGATGGTACCACCATATACCATAAGACCGGGACGGTTCAGTCTACCAACTTCATTGACATCAGCACTAGTAGGCCAGGAAAACATAAAGACATGTATGGAAACGTGCGTACGAGCCATGAGGACACCGGGCATATTCTTGTCACACCCTGGTACAACGACCATACCATCGAGCCAATGTCCGCCGGCAGCAGTCTCGACTTGATCGGCAATGAGATCCCTAGATTGGAGAGAATAGGACATTCCACGAGTCCCCATACTGATGCCATCACTAACGCCAACTGTGCCGAACTGGTAGCCCACGATGCCAGCATTAGAGAGCGAACCTTTGACACGCTGCCCTAAGCCCAGTAAATGACGGTTGCAACTTGAAGGAGGTCTCTCAATATTCGTAATAACGGGGCGAATGAAAATGAAGGAGACGAGACTCACGGATTGCCCTCATACCTATTGGTTAATCAGCCGAGGGCAGGGACCAGTGAAGAAAAGTACGCGCCAAACACTCGCCACTCCAACCATGGCTTTGTTGAAATCATCATCTGAACGGATACCATCTGTAGCATAAAGCATTGCCTAACATGATTGTCAAAGGTGAACATCGGCCACAAGCCAAGAACGCAAAACGTGCCTGGCTAGCACCTTGATCTTTTGGATGTGTAACGGTCCTGGAGTATCTGTTCATGACGGGTTTTTGATCCATACTCGAACAGCATGATGAAAACGTTCTGGCGGATGCGTGTCCAACATATTTGCTAGAGCTACGAACCAACATGTCTGCGACCAACCAACCAATGAGCGTCTGTCAATATCAATTATCCCGATCCGATCATTAAACTTTTATGATTAGTCAGTGACTCACCCCTCTTCGTTATACTGTACATACAATAAAATTAATATTTATATGATTGTCTATAGCCAAGGCATCATCAAAGAAATTTGTTACCTTACCCTGAACCTGAAACCATTCATCGAGAATATATACAAATCAGGGGAAGAAATCTGACTAGAATAGTACATAGAAAGCAGTACGACCAGGACTTATTCTTGTTATCACACTTTTTTTCTTATTTCTGCGCCGGCCGTAAAGGGTTCTCAACGTGAACAGTTTGACTTAGCGACGGCCACGTCCTCGGACCCAGTATGCCATATTTAGAGATTCTTCCTCGCTAAGATCTACTCTGGCGTCTCCAGCTTTGCACT